>JAJOOS010003294.1:0-62687 GCA_029582725.1 Solanum chiquidenum | reverse complement strand
CAAATATTTATCTTACTTCAATTCAGAAAAAAATAAAAAATGAAAATAAATCTTATTTTATTATCATTATTTTTATCGTTATATAAATATAAATTCATGATGGATATACAATGATCTTATATATATGACATATATTATTTGTCGAAAGGGTACATGAAGTTATTCTATTTTAATTGATAAAATGAGATTAAGAAGAAAAAAATATTTCCTACATTTTATTTGCTAACGTGATATTAGAAGAAAGAAAACAAGAATAACGTTCTTTAATAATATTTTAATTAGGAAGATGTGTTTAAAAAGAAAAAATATAATATATTTATTCTGAAAAGGGCATTTTTGACCCATTTTGTAACTATAGGGGCATTTTTGAGCCAAACTATTAACGGAGGGCATTTTTGTTCCTTTCATATAGTTTAAGGGCATTTTTGACCATCCCATTTTTTAATATATGAAAAATCATGGTAGTTGTAATGTGAGAGGTTTTAATGCATGTATTAGCCTGATCAAAAACATAATTGCGTTTCAA
Source organism: Solanum chiquidenum (assembly GCA_029582725.1). Taxonomy (NCBI): domain Eukaryota; kingdom Viridiplantae; phylum Streptophyta; class Magnoliopsida; order Solanales; family Solanaceae; genus Solanum; species Solanum chiquidenum. The sequence goes on along the minus strand of JAJOOS010003294.1, from coordinate 62,161 downwards.
AATCTTTTCTACATTTTTTTCACTATATTTATGAAAGATATTTTTGTAATCAAATAATTTATTTTGAAATTATGTAATGTATGTTATTTCTAATATATAACAAACCAAACATAATATGAGAAATAATCTCAATATAACTAATATCATCATTATTGATCAATTAACAAATATTGAAGGAATAATATGGATCGTGGTGCAGTGTTAGGACTCGAGGTCTCGAATTCGAGCTTTGTATATGGAGAAATTTTTATTCAAAGCGTTACTCTCGAAATAGATCCTACAATGTCAAATCAGTAAAGGCCAACAAGTATTTATACGTGTCGAAGACCTCTTAAAAAAAGATGTACAACTCTACCCAATAATTTAACATCTCTATTTTGGTTTTAGCAAAAATATTGTATTTTACTATGTAGATTTACTTTGTAAATACAAGAAGAAGAAAAAAGAGAAATAGAAAAAGTTGGAGAGGCTCTATATCAACTCAATCCTTAATGAGAGGTTTCAGGTTCGATTTCTTTTGAGTATGGAGTCATCTTTATTAGAGAATACTTTACCCAAATCATAGAAAAGAAGATGTAAATCAGTCTGTGAGGGGTGATTAAGAAGTTTTTCAGTATTTCAATGAAAATCTGTTTCTCATCATGTATTTTTTCAAATGAATTGATTAAGTGGAAAATGAATTTTAAAAAGTTCATATTTTATATCATAGTTTTTTTATTGATTCACAGTGGGAATTTTTTTTTATTTCTAGTACTCTACTGAAAAAAAAAACGAATGAGTTTAATTACAAAAAATGACAAAAAAAAAGATTGAAGAATAAAAAGTACTCCTTTATTTTTATATAAGAGCACCTTCTTCTTTTTTTAACTAAATACATTACCTACAAAAAGAATATTAAGGGAAAAAACAAGAATAGAAAATAAAAGGGACGAAATAAGAAATAAATCTAAAAATACTCAAATAAAATACAGCCATTGCCCAAAAATAGATCACCATTTTCAATTTATTTATCTTACTTTTTTAAAAAAAATCATTTGACAAACAACTTTTTTCTTAACAATTTCTTAATTCTAACTTTTCATATGACATATTTACAATCACAAGAGTAAACAATATTTTGGTATATATATCTACATCTTTAGTTTAAAACCACAATAATCATTTTTTAAAAACTTTCTTAAGCTCTGTATCAAAATAAAATTAGACAAATAAATTAAAATGAAGGGAGTATCCAATTACAAGTTAACATCTCTCAAAATTATCATTTGAAACTTGGAATATCTCAAAATATGTATAATATATGTATACAAAATCTCAACATTAATTCAATATATATTCATCTTCTTAATTCCCAAAGAAAATTTCACAAAAACCTTCTCCACATAATAAATGATGTATATATCTCCTTAATTATATATACCCTCTATGATTATATATAATCTTTTTATTCTTAGATTTTCTTACTACGTACATGTATTTTAGAAATGAAAGTATATATATTACATCATATATAAAAGTACTTGTGACATAGGGATCTAGACTAGACACAGCATACGAATTTGACAGAATCCACTTGAGGTATATATACGTGTAAAAAAAAATAATGACACTTATAATATAATAAACATAATCGACCGACTCTAAATTTTAGATTCGTCACTCGATAATTCTCCAAATTCTAATTATGAATAGGAGGTTTCTTTCTAGCAGGAGTATAATCTATGTCTATTGCTACTGAATCTTCATACTTTGATTTCTCTTTATTGCTTATAACAATTTGTTGGTTGCCACTCTTTTGAACTAATTCATAATTATCAACTTGCAAATTCCTTGCTGCAAAAATAGAAAATTAAATGAAACCAAATTAGTATATGAAAAAATATAAATTATATTTTTTAAAAATATATGATAATTTACCTTGACAAGTGATCAAGAAGAAGAAGATGATGAAAGAAATGATCAAGAACCAATGTGTTTTTTGGTTAACAATAGCCATTTTTGATGTTGTTGTAATTTTTTTAAAATGAAATTTGGAATAGATTTGTGTGTTTTAAACAAATTATATTGCCTTATATTTATAGAGAGACAAGATATATAGATTGAAAAAATTGGGCAATCAATTTTTTAAAAAAATGTCAAATCATGTTGCAAAATTTTTGTACTTGGATAATAACATGAGGGCCCTTAAGGGGGTGACAATAGGACTACAAGAGTTCATATCAACATTTTGCATGAGAAATTATATAAATTTGCATGTAAATGGGATATGTTGGTTCAAATGATTAATGAGGTTAAAAACAAGATCTAAAAGACCACCCATATGCTTTGTCTGCTGTTTGTTAGAAATTGAAAATAAAAAGCGGATCAGAATTTAAATTTATAGATTTCATTATGTATTCAAGAATAATTGAACTTTCGTCAAGGAAGGTAGTAAAAATTAAGTACATTCTATTTTTATCATTGGACCAAGAGACTACTTTATTCATATATATTTCTTGTATAATAAAATTTTCAATATAAGTATAGAATCTACGTGAAAACTATTGAATTCTCAAAAATATACTCTCACTAAATTTTCAATATAAGTATAGAATCTTAGTCCATTTTAATAGAAAGGGAAGCGGTAAAGCTATTTTGATTTACATTAAATTTGAATCTAATAAATATATCATGTGACATAGAAAATGTCGTGTCTAATAGATTTCCTCGTAACACACACATATATATATATATATGCTAGCTTATCTAAATTCTAAATCAAATATCATATTAATTTCATACATAATTAATAACTTATATACTCCTAAAGTCCAAATCAACTATCAAACATGCTATAAAATTATTTGATACCTCTATATATAACTCACATCTAAATCAGCTACCGAATGACGCTTAAAATAATTTAAAAATTGGAATTGGAAACAAAGAAAGAAACAAGAAGCCAGTAGAGATTATAAAGTTAGACGAAAGGGACCCTAGCTCTATTTTATTTTATTTTTGAGATAATGCAATTGTGTATAAAGAATTTCATGTGGCAAACAACCAATTGATTTAACTATGAGGGCTTGAAAATCAAAATAGTATGTTCCCTACTAAGATACAGACATATATTTCAATTGGGAATTGGGAAAATGGTAAGAAATTTCCTTTCCACAATTATTGATTAAAATTTTATGTATACATATATAGTAGTGGATTCGGCCACAGATACAATATACAATTTTGAGCACCCACAAATGATCACTACACCAAGCAACTATTAGTTACTTGAGTGCTCACTGTTTAATTTTATACCATTTATTTAAATTTCGATACGAGATTAATAAGTGCTCGAGCACCTGAAACCTTTCATGTGGATCCGCTCTTTTATAAATATACATATATATATATAATTATATATATATAGCTAATAATAAACACATGTTACATCTCACTTTTTCCATCAAATGGAGACATGTAGGGTCGTTTGGTAGAGTCTATTAAATAAAATAATGAATGCATTAGCTATATATATTAGTCGTCCCTTGTTTGGTGTATTTTTTCATGTTGTGTATAACTAATGCTTGTATTAGTTATACACTCTATTGTGTATTGAGGAGAGTGTATTACTAAGACCATGGATTTCTAGGTATTAGTAATACAAATGATTTAATACATGCATTAGCATGGTTAAAGACCCAATTACCCCTCAAAAGCACTTTTACATCTTTTTCACCATAATTGTGAAGGATACTTTTGTAAATAAATATTTTTATACAATGCATATTATTTTTAATACGCCAAACCAAACAATGCATAAGAAATAGTCTACGCGTAACTAATGCAAGTATAACTAATACATGCATTACTAATGCAAGCATTACTAATGCACCCTATTGTGTATTATTTTATACACTCTACCAAACGACAAGTTGATATCAATCAAATCCATGTCAAGGCTACACATCCTAAGGCAACAACTTACTATTAATATGATTTAAGTAATAAATATATATAATTTTTAATATTATATACATAAATAATAACGTGTACCATATATTTATTAATTAAAATGATATAAATAGCGAATTAATTAATCATTTATATATATAAAATTTAAGATTAATTTTTTTAATGTCTAACAAATATTGAATCCATCCATAAAAATTCTCTTTTGGTCATTGAAACATGTATAATACGAAGATGGTTACATTATATTATTATTATATTATAACAATAATATAACACTCGAGTGCTTTGGAGAACATAAACAAACTTAACAAAAGTGGAAAAAAAGAGTATTATTAATATATATTCTGTATAATTATTTACATTTTTTCAACGGTTTACGCATACTTTAGTACCTAATCAATGTCATAGGTCAATTACATATCACTTCTGTCCTTTAGAATTTTGCACACAATCATATATATTAGAAATTTCCAAAAAGACTACTGTGGGACTAAAATTTCAAATTCATAGATTTTAAATTCCGTTTTTGTGTCACTATTGTTATATGTGGACCATGTGGACAAGGTCATTGTTTGAAGTTTCAAATAGTGATTTCCAAAAAAACTATTCTATGATTAAAATTTTAAACTTATACGCTTCAAATTCTCAATTCGCGGATTCTGTTTCCGTCTGTGGACCATGTTGGACAAGGTAAAAATATATATGGCTAACTACCCTTGTGAGTTCACGTGATGAGTACGTAGGATTTAAAGGGGACATGAACATCAACAAACATTTCATTTCAATCCTTTTTTTAATTTAATTAGGACCAACTTGACCTACCACATACTGCTTCCTTTGACCATGATGCAGTGAAATTCATACCATCCTTAGACATTTTGTTATAGGTGGACCATCTTGGACAAGGATTTAATTTGATACAATACGTTAAAATCATTTTTTAGCAGTGATAAATATACATATAAAAAAAGAGTGATAAAGTCTTTACTGAAATTAATTAATTGTCCGTAAAGCTTGATCTTCAAATACTTCCAAGTTTCCAAAAATTGGCTTAGACAAAAAAAAATTTGTCTTCCACTCACAAAACTTCAAAAAAAAGAAGAAAAATAAAATTGAAGAAATACATGTCCAAATATGACTTTAAATTTCAGAAATCATAAAAACTCAATTTTTTATTTTTCGACTTCGATTATCTTATAAATACATGTCTAACAAACGGTTTATCTTATGTAAGCAATGTTATGTGTACAGAAGGGCATAAGGTCTCCTTGTGTATTAATTCTTGACTTAAGATTGCTTTTTAGTACGATTTTTTTTTTTGAAAAATAAAGAATCACAAACAATTATAATTTTACTTCATCTCTACTTGTAAATAAAAATCTTATAGACATTGAAAAATTAAGATTAATTAGCCGTCATCTTGAGCCATCTCTTCAAACAAAGTTAAGGCCAAAATCACTTACATATTAATTATTAGTAACAATTATTGATTAAAACAGAGAAATTCAATTATTAGAGTGTATTAACTTTAGAGTGACCAAATGAAAATAATAATAATCTGGTTCTATCATTGTCTTGACATAAAGCATGACACAAGAAATGGAATTTGAGAGAGGCCATGCCCTGTCACGTGCCCAACATCATCCTTGATGGTTTTTGGAATCCCAAGATAATCTGGAAACGATACAATCTTTGTCGCAGCCTTTTCTGTTCTTCGGGTGAGTACTGAATATACCTTCACTGTGTAAATAGTCTGCAAACCACACAGAGGATGTAAACCTCGACCTGAATTAGTTATTAGTTAATAGTTATATTAATTAATAACTAATTCAGGTTGAGTAGATTTTTGGGAACTCAATAGCAGTTGGTGAGATAATAAGAATATTTTCACTATTATCGGTCATCATTAATATCACTAGTTATTTTTCATAACATCATCATTAATTATTATTGTTCTCAATCGACATCCACAATCACCATAGTTACTTATCACCATTCTCCAACTATCATATAATTTTTGAAACATATTTTGTTGATATATAATTAGATTAATTTAGTATGTTATTAACTTTTATATTTATTAAATTTTAAATAAGGATAAATTTTATATATTAAGATGCTGAAAATTAAACGGTCTTAATTATTTAATATTCAAATAATATTTAATTTCAGTCTTAATCTTGATATAAACAAGGAGGTCTTAATTAGTGTCTTAACCAAATCATTAATACATATAAGATGTTTTCTTCTTCTTTTCCCAATTTTTTATTATTATTACTTAATTAACCACAATTAAATTAGATATAAAAAATTAGTAAAACTACAAAAATAGAATAAAACATTTTATATTCATAGATCTCATGTTCGATCCATGAGAAATAAAAATGAGTAACTTTTTTTTGCATGGAGCGTTTTACCACCTTAATAACTCTATCTGATGCAAATCAAGATTAGTTATGAGAAATAAAAATAAGTAATTTTTTCGGCATGGAACATTTTGCCACCTTAATAGGCCTATTCAATGCAAATCAAGATTAGTTAAATTAGTGAGTTTCGAATATCGAATACCAAATACCTAAACTAGGATATGTACAGTTTCCCCCCAAATATATACCCATGACATTGGGAAGAAAACTTATAACTCAAAATATTATTGTAGACATGACTCATCATTGAAGGGTCTCTTCTCCAAATAAGACAAATTAAAGTTCATATCATCCATCATAATCTTAGCTTCTATGTTACTGGCCATGGTTTGTCAAGATAGAGTGTTGTACATCCCCAGCATAAGCATGTGAGATTATATTGGCCCCCCTTTTAATGTCTTGAGTTCCTAATTAACATGTCCACTTAAACTTTAGAGACTCACAACATGCCAAATAATCATAAAATGACACCAAATTTGGATTTTTGCGAGAGTACTATTAGGATATTAGCATTTGCATAAGTTGAACAAAATCTTAAGTGAATAAACAAATAAGATCTTGATAAGGTGAAAATTCGTGTATTATGTATGTACACACACACACATATATATATATATATATATATATATTATATATTTGTATGATTCGATGGAGTATTATTATTTAGGCATAATATATAACATGTTCTAAAATTAGTCTCGTTTGAATGTGTACAAATAAACACTTAAACTTGTATAAAATTAAATAAGTAGACACACACATTCTACTTAGAGGTTAGAGGTTGGAGGTTGGAGGTTCAAAGATCAAACTCGGCCACACTTGAGAGAATGACATGCTCCATCCGCACACCATACCAATATATGCCAAAGAAGTTCATGATTTGTTCAAATCATGTCATTAATATTAATTTTTACTTATATTATGATATATAATACTAAAATTTTTCAGTGAAGTTGTGTCGATCGACACCCGTGGGTTCGCCGCTGCTAATAGCAATAATTTTGATATTAAAAATAGGGTATTTTTGGGAAACTAAAAAACTTTGGTATGATAGATAATTTTGATCTTATAATATATTCTTCAAGTAATTTTCCCTTTAAAAAATTGCATTACTATATACCATGGTAGAACAGAGAAAATTAAAATCCAAAGTTATTCACGAGTTGCTAAAACTTACGCATAATGGCAAATATTAGTAGTATATTAATTAGTCAATGAAGCTATAGTTTCACAAAATTATGATTCGTTGGTATAGTTTAATAAAATTTGATATTAATTGTGGAACCCACAAATGGTTTGTATACAGAAACAAAAGATATATTCGGCGTATACACATCTAATTTTATCTCCCCTCAGTAATTTTCTCCTAAAATCTCTCATCCATATCAATTTTGAATTTTAAATTCAATTTTCTCCCTCCAAGTCGTTGCATCACAATTCAAGGTAACTGCCCAAATATGTTTCAACTTTTTTTTTTTTGGTTTTCCTGTTTGTATATGATTTTTGTTTGCCTAATCATTTATAAAATTACATCTTGAAGTTTCATTTTTTCAGTAAAAAAAAAATGGATGATCAAACTCCATCAAAGAGGATTACTAGAGGTATATCATTGCATGACAAATTTTTTGACGATCCACCATCTTTTCCTTTGGTTTAACACAAGATTTTGGAGTAATTGCAGGGTCAAATGCAAAATCTAGAGCAATTGAAGGGAATAGGTAGAATCAAGAGTTTAGATCCAAGCACAAAAAAGACCCAATTGTTATGCAACAAACTATCAAATCAAGAGTTTAGATTCAAGTAAAAAAAATTTGCTTCTAATAGCAATGAGTCCAAAACAAACGATGATGTCGTTTCTGATTTAATGGGACAAAATGAATCTGAAGAATCCCATATATTAATTTGTATATATTTTTGTATTTGTGTATTTCGTTCTTATATTGTATTTATCTATAGGTATTTGTGTATATGCAAAATTTCATCAATGTTGATTGGTTCTATATTTTTTGTTTGTATATTTTATTTTCACGTATATTATCACCCACAATACCTTATACGAATTCAATGTATAATTTTCAACATTTATATATAACTGCTTAAATATCCATTTTAATGATTTATATACATATATAAATAATTGTATACAATATGTTCACTTGTATAAATGTCGAAATTAACTGTGTTAACGAAGTTTTGTTTAAAAGTGAACTTATTTTTGGACATATTTTTTTAGGGTATTTGATTTCTACTCAAAGAAGCACCCCAAGAATGCCTCACACATGCAGTGTTATACAAATAATGATTTATATACATATACATATACATATATTAGATACATGTACAATTCTTCCACTCAATAATAATACATTTTTGTATACAAATACATATAATTAATCTATATACGAATGAAAAGCAAATTTCAAATACACTACGATTGTGGTGTTCTTTGTGTAGAAGAAGTCATTTTAAGCAATTATAGGATTGTCATCGATTTTTTGTAACCGAAATTGCCGTCTTTTGATAATTTATTTTAAAAATCAAATTTGTATAATTTTAAATTAAAAATCTGAGATATACAAACGTTATTCCACGTAGCAAATGAAACTATAGATATGAAGCGTACTTGTAACTATGTAGACTAATTAAGTTTTTTTCTCTTTGCCATATATGAAAATTTCCCTTGCTAAATTCTACTCTACTACATAAATACATTTTGGGCCATTATATAAGGCCTTGTCCACATGGTAATGGGCTCTATGCTAAGCCCAACTGAACCGAAAAAGTGAAAAAATAAATTTTAAAAAAATCTGCATATAAATAAGTGTACGAGAAAAAGGGATTTTTTTTTTTTTTCAAAACAAAATATTTAGGCGCTGAATTTGTTCTTGTTTTCTCAAAAATTCTCATTCCCGCCCACTATTTGTATCTCCAGGTAAGCATCAATTTTCTGTTTTTATCATTTTTATTTAGTTGAATTTCGTTCATGAATCTGCTTGGAGTTTGAATCTATTGAATGGCGATTTTTTGGGATTTTTTAAATATTTTTCAGTCGGAATTGATATCTGTATATCTGCGTTGTTGATTTGTTTGTATCTATTGATTTGATGCTTAAACAAGCATAAAATACTTAGATTTTTAATCGAATTTGAACTCGGAATTCAAAGATGTTCGATTGGAATCGACACGAGAATTGGTAAATGTTTGGAATTCGGTTTTCTTTTTTGTTGTTTTAAGAAAACCCTAGCTCTTTTTTTTTATTTGAAGAGGATGCGAAAGAGAACAAATTTGATGTTTATGGTCCATAGTTGATACTTTAGCTGAAAAGTTAGTTTTGGATTTGGGGATTGGAAGAGTTTCAGTTGGAATTTGGTGTGCGGATATCTGTGTTGTTTCAATTCATTGATGAGATTCAGTTTTGCTATATCTTGCTTCATTAAAAAAAATGGAACACGGGTTTGGTACCTTTTTCTGCTTTAGAATTAAGCAGAAAGAGAAGAAATTTGATGCCTTTGGTCCATAGTTGATACTCTCTGCTGAAAAGTTAGTTTGATTGAACTAATGGCTTTGAATCTGAATTTGGGAATTGGAAGAGTTTTAGTTGGAATTTGGTGTGAGAATATCTGTGTTGTTTCAATTTATTGATGTGATTCAGTTTTGCTATATCTTGCTTCATAAAAAAATGAAACACAAGTTTGACACTTTTTACTGAGGTCTCAGGTTCAATGCCTAGTAGAGGCAAAAACACAAGTTGATTTCTTCCTGTTTGTCCATGCCTTGATGGATAGAGTTAGCCGATACTTGTGCTGGTGGAAAGTAGCAGGTACCGCGTGAAATTAGTCGAGGTAGGCGCAAACTAGCTAACACTATAGTTGTAAAAAAAGTGTGCTATAAGGTGCATTATTAAGAAGTCCTTTATAATTTGTTAGGATACAAATAGGATAAAAACCACTTTGCCAAGGCTCGAATAGACGAAGAGGTCTTTGAACAGAGAGCCATGAAAGGCTAAGGAGGAAGTTCATGGAAGTTGGCTTTACAGGAGATTCACTAGATCGTTTCCTCTCTTTGCAAATTTAAAGATTTAGTTCCATCCTCTAAATTGAGTAGCTTTAGTCAAAATATTAATGGGCTTGAAAGTGTTCTAGATGCTATTTTCACGGCTGAAATGTATGTAACCTTTGGAGCCTTGGACCTTATCCTGTGTTTTATAATAATTCTGATACCAAATATTTTATTACACCTTGGAAACTCCAAAAGTTGGCATGAAATTTGGAACCGTATTCTTTTTCTAACAGGATATGTGATACTTGTCCATACCTAGGGCTTGAACTCGAAACCTCAGCAAGGTGAATCAATTTATCCATCCTACCACAACCCTTATTGATACTTTATTATTTATAACCATGCCCCTTTTTGCATTTTAGCGGAGAAAGTATTTGGGTTATGATAACTTGTACTGGTGAGATAAAAAATGATAGGAGGAATATGATTCATTTGCAAGTTTGGTGCATAAGTTCAACGAAGAGATACTTACCATACCTTATTTATGTTGTTATTTTTTTCGTTGCTAAAGGAACTATTTGTGACTTCTGATTACCTGTTGCTACAGTTTCGATTTTGGAAAACCAGATGAGAAGAAGCATTGCTAGACTTACGGGCGGGGACACTTGCGAGGCTGATTACTCATTGCTTACCATTTCACCTTTGATGTTCCTTATATTGTTGGGAGTGATCAACTTTACAAGAAGAAGTTGTTGATTTAACCATTTGGTGCTTCTATAGGAACTGAACTTTTCAAGTTTGCTGTTGTTAAAGATTTGATAATGACATGTAATATAGAGAAAAAAATTGTTGAATGACATGAATGAATTTTCTGAAGTAAATTAAATGACAATACTCAGCCATTAAATTTATTTTGCAGAAGAGCAAGCTGCCATGAAATCGAGCCGATGTATGAAGAGAAAGGTAGGTGATGTTCATGAAAAATACAGTGACAAGGAGAATATAGCATCAAAGAAAGCAACATGTAGGATTGGTCGACAGAATCTGAAAGCAGCAGGTCAGGCAGCTGACACGAATCTGTAGACAGTTGTTTTCATTTTCCAACTCATTTACGTTTATATTAGTTGCATGATCCGGGAGTTCGGTTGCTGTATGTTGAGTGTTCTGATTGAGTTCCACTTGTGTTTGGCTTGTCTCTCAACTGAGGATGTGACTTTTCTTGTGTACTTCCCAGGGGAATGTAGAAATCTTTCGGCTGGGGAAAATGATGTGACTTTGCCCTTACAAGCTGCTAAGGCATCTTGTCAAAAGCTTCCAGGAAGGACAACATGTTCCCCTGTAACAAAAGGAGGTGCTGCAGAAGGGAGTCAACAGCTTAATTCGTGTAAGAAGATTAAGCTACAGCTTTTTCCAATAAATAAAAGTACCCGACAGAGATTGGAGAAGGTATAACTATGAATTGATGCATTAAGAGCTCTGCATAAAATGTACCAGAAATAGCTTTTGATTGTTTTGGTATTTCTGGTAGGATGGCTGCAACCCGTTCCAGGAACTCACTTTAAGTGCTCAGAAGAAGATATCATCAGTGATTAAGCACCTTAATACAAAGTGGAGTTCTACGAGTTTGGGGTTAGGGGAGCTCCTTCTATTCCCCTATGATACTTATACAGAAAACATAACATCGCAGAAAAGATGGAGCTCTAAAGATACCAATGTTTCTGCAGGAGAAGTGTATGCAGCAATAGGAAGTCCTGCCATTTTTCGCTTAAGGTTTTAGGCTGGTCTGATTTCATTTTTTAGCATATAGCTCTTTAATCAAAATGTATTAATTAGTCTCGAATTTTCTAGGTATGACTGGTTTTCTGATGTTAAGCTCAAGGCTTTTGAGGTACCTGATAGCTCCCAGCCCTCTGGTATGCATTCACAATCAAGGGGTAATAAGAGAATCTTTGCTGCTGCAATGGAATCAGCAAATGACAAAGTGAAGGGAGCTAAGTTGAAAAATGAAGAGCTTATTAAACCAATCTGCAATAATGAGCATGCAAATGTAACTGAGAATCAGAATATGGCTTTGAACATACCGGTTGATCACACGGTAAGTTATTATGCCTGTCTGGTTCCTTCACTTAGTCTCTTGTTCTGTAAATCTTTTCAGTCATCCAATCTGAAGCCTTTTAGGGTTTTTGCTGATTTCAGTTTTCTCATTCGCACTTATGCTGAAAAGTTGAACAGAATGAAAAATAATGCTGCCCCTTTATCCTGTGATCGTGGTAATCTCTGGCAGTTCTATTGATACTGCTAGATCTGCCAGTGCAAAAGCTTTAATTAATTCATAAATAAGTGCCCAAAGCATTAGATGCACCCCATTACAGATTTTTCTTTTTAAGCTAAATAAATTGATGTGCAGTGATTTGGGGAGAAATAACTTGCAGGACAGTAATTTTTTTTCGTCCACTTTAGTATTTTCTCTATGTATGTATGTATGTATGTATGGATGGATGGATGTATTTGTAGGTATACTCTATTAAAATACAGATGTTTGATAGACACATCCTTTGATTGGCATGTCAAGTTATCTTTAGTTTTCCAATTTCCATGAAACGTGTTCTCAGGATGCCCCGGTTGCTTAACCGGAAACACACGGGGGGAGAGAGATGGGTGGGGATGTGGGTGGCCTGATTTAAAGATTAGTCGACTTATTGCAGGGTTAATCGGCTTAGTCTGGGTACAGATTTTAGATAGATAAGTATTAACTTAATATTTAGAACAAGAAAATAGAGTTAAGAACAGACAATTTATTTTGAATGTAAAATGACAGAAGATGTTATTATACTAGTTCACACACCGATTCCTTGGGTTAACTAATGCCGGTAAAGACTTTATTTTACTGTCAATATTAGGTACACTTACAATTTTTTACACAAGAGTGTAGTTCTTGAGAAAAAAACAAGACAGAATGTTTTTGAATCAAAGAGCTGTATTTTATTCTGCTCTGGCTTTTGAATTTGTAGAGGCTTTGGTTTGTAGCTGTTGAACTTCTTTCTTTGAGACTTGATGCATGTTGAATGCAGCTCAGTGTTCCCAAGTCGACCAGCGGTAGGAGCTTCCTGTTGAGTAACCCAAGGGATTTTTAACTGCTTTGGCTGGATTACTTTAATGCCAACTATTTGAGTCAAGACTTCTTTCTTGATCACCTTGTTGAATTCTTGGCTGTCATCAATTTAAGTGTTGGGCTTCTGATTTTATTTCGTTCGAACTCTTGGGCCTCTCTTCCTTTGATCTGTCCTTGTTTCTTCTGCGTGTAACGTCTTCTATCTTGATATAGAGGTTGGGCAGAACTCGTTCATCTCGTTTTGGGCTGCTCTTTTTATCTCCTCTGATTTCTTTTGATTTCTTTCTTCATTTCTCAGTTCATATTTTCCACACTTCTTTGGCTGATTTTTCTTCCTTCTGGTTCTCGTTGACAGACCCCTTACAACATCATTATTAAGAACTTCTCATAATTGTCCCAGAAGATCAGTAGTTGCTCAATTCGTCTAACCTTTTCATTGTCAATATTAAAACTTAAATCTAACATTAACTTCTTATTTTTTAGTTTAAAATCCATACTTCAAAATTATTGGCAGACACAATTAAAGATATACCTTTTCTCCTCTACCCCTGCATTGATGCTTAACAAGCTGGACCTTTTTTTTGTTTGATAAGTAGGCATATCAAAGTGGATTGTGATACCTGTTTCCTGGGGATACTTAATCCACCCAATTAGAGAGTTTGTTCCTGAAAATACTCTACCAGTGATTTGGATCTTCTGAATCTGAAATTGGTATGCTTGTCCTGCAAGCTGTCTGCAATCTGCGTGAACCACAAGCTGACAACAGAACCAACATCTAGGATACAACATGTTTACTTAACCTGTAGGCTGTGGTAGGTCAAGCAAACTGATGTAGTGATAATATGGGGTGTACTCAATGCTTGAGATGTGTGCATAATCAAAATTAACATTCTTTATTGGATAAAATATGAATAAATAATTGTTGAAATTGCCTTTCAAACTTATTGTCACAAAAGCTGGATGGTGTGGTTCCCTTACCACACATGAGGGGCTAAGATCATTTGTTAACCACTACCCTACCTCTGTGATTATATTTGATGTGTTCTAGGACTGGTCTAACTATTGTTTTAGTCCGTAGAGGTGATTCCTCTCAAAGGACGTAGATGTACTTTTTTACTAGTGGAAAATGCTATAGACATCTTAAAATTCAGTACTTGATACTCCTTTCTAGGTTGATGAAGTAAGAAAGCAGAATGTCCTTTCAAAGATGGATAATCCGTGGAATGATATTTTGACCAACCTAAGCATTGGAGGATTATTTTCTGAGGCATCTATGCCAGGAAAGATCAGCAACTCAGAAAATAAATTGGATTTGCAGCCACCGCCGTTTAGTTCCTACTTTAGCACAAGAAACTTCCCTTCTGAAGCGTCTTCTCAGGGAAAGATTAGTGATTTCAATTTAGCTTCAAAAGAAACATCTGGATTGAAGGAAACATCAGAGTGTGGCCACCACATTGAGTCAAATTTTTTGTGGGATTTTAATTGCACTAACTTGAGCATTGGAGGATTTCTGTCTGAGGTGTCCTTGCTGGAGAAACTAAAAAAACATGACCAAAGAAGTGAGGACAAACCAAGCTCGCAGGATGCGTTTGTTGCTGCATGCATTAATTCACAACCTGAAATTTCCAAGTCATCACCTCATGAATTGCACTCATCTATCTTGGATGCTGAAGAGACATGTCATGCATTTCCAGTGCGTAAAGCTTCATCAGGAAATGAAAACGCCACAACTTTGTGTGGAACAGCTGGTCCTGACAATTCAAAATCTTTTAGAATTCCATCATCCTCTAATGCTGCTGAGGTTTGTTTGCTGTAATCTTTTCTGGTTTCAGTTTCAAATAGCTTATTTTTGACCATCATTTGTTTTGGTTTTTGATAATACTGCTTCGGATTAAGGATCAACTCTGAAGTTTGGAGCTTCCTGAACTTGTTTGCTGCTTCACTATTACACGACTTTGTATTTCTTATATATTCTGATATTATTACAGCGCACAACTCAAAGTCTGGATCAATCATCTCAGCAACCAAAGACAACCCTCTTTTCTCGTTCACGGGGTGTTTTCAATGAAGACAACAGCCTTGGGCTAAAGGGCAACATCAAATGGGTACTTTCCGCCTTTTCACTTTGCTTGTTCTATCTGAAATCTTTCTTCTTGTCCACAGTAGAACTTAACATGCTCCATTCCTATGCTTGCTTTGCAGGAAGACTCTTTGGGACCATTTGATCTTGGACAGCCCATTTTGAGACCCGTTAGCGGTGGGGACAGTGTTAGCCTCAGCGAGTTCGTTAAATAACAAACTGTAGAGTCTTGAAATGAATACCATAAATAAACAGAAGAAAATTCTCCTCAGCTCGAGGATCAAATTCTTGATCAGTTGAAAGTAAAAATGATGCTCTGAATTGTTCATAAACAATCTTGTGATTACATACATTTGTATTGTTATGTGTAATATAGCCTTAATTTATGCATTTCATTCTCTTCATCATCCTAAGGCAAAGGATTTTGTAGTACTTTCATATGAAACTCGAGAAATTTGTTTGAACATGCAATTTGAAAGTTTTTAAATTATATTTTTTCTCATAAACATAAAAGTTTCATTTGGTATAGTTCTTAAACAAGATATTGAAATGTGTAAATTAATAAATTACATATCTCCATGTTCTTTTTAATTATAAATATTTGTGAATCCTAAATAAATAGTATCAGAATGTCCTAAAATACTATAGTTGACTTATTTTAAAAAGTAAAACATAAGTAAAATTGTGGAATTATGAGATTCTTGAAATTAGTTTCATTGTTCAAGAAAGAACGCAAGATTTAAATTCACATTTTTTAAAATATATATAAAAAACATTTAGTTCTATGATATAAACATAAGTTCTTGCAATCCATCCACTTGGAATGTGAGTATGAAAAGGAATGATTTCCTTTGGTTCAACTTATTTGTTTTTTTTTTTTTTTAGTTCGTTAAAAAAAAAATAATCTTTTTTGATGATTTTTTCAATTTCAACTCTTCACTTGACATTTAAGAATACAAGATGAAAGGATATTCTGATACATTGAACATATTAGCTTAATACCATAAGATTTAATCATTTTCTTTACTTTTTAAAATTTTGTGTCAAACAAAATCAAAACATCACATTAAAACGAAGAGAGTAGCATTTATGCATATGGTTTAATCATTAATGCCAATATATACACTATTTACCGGGAATAAAATTTTCTATAATTCCAATCATTAGAGGAGTTGACAATAATTTCTTTTTTTTTGGTAAAAAAAAGGCATGTTGGTGCATTAAGCTCTCATAATGTATGGAATTTTGAAAAAAATCGGATCATAAATATCTATTATATATATATATAAAAAAGAAGCATCTTGATGCATTAAGCTCTCGTTATATATGAAATCTTAAAAAGAATCGGATCATAAATATCTATTATACGTAATCTTATCTTGCATATATAAATTAATTATATACAGTATTGGTTATATTTAACTGATAATTCTGAAATTTATGTTTCTAAGTTGTGATATGCCTAAGGTGAGGAGGATACAAAGCCTCATCCTAACTGCTGGCCTAAAGAAAAGTCCTACTCCCATTCTTTCAATTTATTTGTTTTTATTTCAACTTATTATAAAGTTTTAAAAAATATAGAAGAAGTTTTAATCTTATGATTTTAAATTATAGATATGTCAAATTTATCAAAATACTTTTTAATCATGTGGTTTTAAATATGTCATGTCTAAAGTTAAAATTATAAAAATTGTTAAAAAAGGAAAATAAGCATTCTTTTGAAAAGACTAAAAAAAGGTAGGATAAACAAATTAAAAGGAATGAAAAAACTAATATCATGTTATGAATTTTTCAAATAATTTTGAAATTCCTCACAAATGAAAAAGTGTTAAAAAACTGAGTCATAAGACTTACACAATCTTCTTTCCTTTGAAATAATTTTTTAGGATGTGAATTAGTCTGAAGAGCAAATTTACATAATATGCTAGCAATGCAAAAAGAAAATGATCAAAATAGTTGTCCATGTTGTTGATAATAATAATAATAATTTTTATTAATTATCAATGTGAGATTCTTCTAAAAAAATTTAATACCCCACTTACGATCAATTATGGACCTGCGGTGCATGTGCATGAATAATTTTAATTTGAGAGTTCAATATTGGATGATATGTGTCTAGCTTTGATGCTATGTAAAATTAGATTGTCCAAGCTTTATATAAGGAGATGACTTATATCATTAATCATCATGTGAAACAGACATAAAGCAGCACATCTTAATCCCCAATTTTGAGATTAGAAATCAAATTTTACGGCAAATTAAAGGAATTGAATTCAAAATCTCTTTGATTACTTCAATATTTTGCCATTTGGCTCGTACTTAGAGTAGATTGTATATAATATAATTTGACTAGGTTCTACTAGCCAAAACTTTGTTATTTTATTATTACAAATAAACAAAAAATGTATCTCCAAAAACAAGAGTAAACTTCCTTGATAAAACAGAAAGAATTTGGTTACTATAATCATGGACATAATTCATAATTTTATTTTATTTTTTCATATTATTTTCCATGACGATAAAAGCAAAGAAATAAAAGAAAATGTCACTTTTTACAAATATTACATGAATATAAATATTTGCCGGCCAAATGTACAAAGAGAATTCCAACTTCTCTAGCATTTTTTGCCATTTATAGTTATTATAACCACTCATATTATTCCACACAAAAGGTTAAAGAATTTTGTGAGATTCGCGTTGTGTAAGGACCATAATGGGTTGTGTAGTAGGCAAGGGTTATAGTTTCACTCCGGAGAGACTTGAGAGGATGAAAAATGAGAATGGCTATGTTAAAGGAAATGGAGTTGAAAAACAACGACGAAGAGAACAACAACAACAAAAAATGAAGGATATGGCTCGAATTCGCGATCAAGTAGGGAATCATGTACTACTTGATCAAGAAGAGAAAAGAAATGGAAATAATGGAGTTAAAATAGGAATAATTGATAATGGTAGGAAAATAGGAGGAGATGATCAATTGGTGGATGGATGGCCTAAATGGCTTGTTGATAATATTCCTAAAGAGGTTTTGCTTGGTTTAGTTCCAAAGACTGCTGATTCATATGAAAAACTTGATAAGGTAAGTTCATTTTCAGTCGGATCCAGAATTTAAACTTTCAACTTTTAAGATTTTTAATATAATATTTCATGCACTTCAGCATTAAATGAATAACCTAGTGCAAAAATCATCTCGTGTACACGCAAGGTACATATGAGAAAGAGTTGTCTCACCCCAAGGGATTATGATGTAAACAGTCTACGTATCCTAGCACAAATTCAGTACTAGTTGATTCTACAACTCAAACATGTGACCTATATATGGTCACACGTAAACAACTTTAGTATGTTGCTTCAAGACTCCCCTTCATTATCACTTTGACATTATGAGTTTAATATTTATTGTAATTTTAATTATAAGTTTCACGTAAATATCTACACTTCGTACATAAACATTAATTGGATTCAGTTGAGCTCACAATGAACTCTTGTTCACTACATAGAAAACTAGGGTTGATTTCTCATATGGTCAAGATTCTGACTCAGCTAATAGTTATCATTTCATAAAGTCGTTTTTCTTCTTGATTTCAATTTTCTTTAACAAAGAAAATGACATTCTGAAACCACAACTATTAGTTGAGTAACTATCTGAGAAATCAACTCCGCAAAAATAATTGGTAATTACCTTAACACATGTTTTTTTTTGCAGGTAGGACAAGGGACATATAGCAATGTGTATAAAGCTAGAGATAGAAAAAGTGGGAAAATAGTTGCCTTAAAGAAGGTTAGATTTGATACAAGTGAACCAGAAAGTGTGAAATTTATGGCAAGAGAGATTATAATATTGAAGAAACTTGATCATCCAAATATTATAAAGCTTGAAGGATTAGCTACTTCAAGAATGCATTATAGTCTTTATTTGGTTTTTGACTTTATGCAGTCTGATTTAACTAAACTTATCAATCACACTCAAGGAATTAGACTCACTCAGCCTCAGGTAAGTAAATTACTTATTTTCCTCATTTTATAATAATTTTTTTTTAATATATAATAGGTCTAATTGCATAATTTAGAGGAATTAAATAAGTGGTAATATTGAGTGCCAAATTGTTTAATGTTTTTCTTGTATAGTTTGGAACCCGAGATCCTGATTAAGGACGTGAGATCTTACTCTGTAGAGTATAGTTATCACAACTAAGAAACTATCAAAAACCAATCTTATCGGTCAGGGTTTTTTTTTACAAAAAATAAATTAAATTAAAGAGTATAAATAAAATAAACATAGCCTCAAATCAATAAGCATCAATAGTCTAGTGGTAGAAATGCATCCTATCATAGTAGAGATGTGAGTTCAAAGATCATATAGTGCATTTTTCTCATTATGTGATTAAAAAAAAATCTGACTTTATTGCTAAAATCGCATAAAATAATAGTAAATAAACTAACTCATAATTTATAAGATGAGATTGTCAAATGATAATCAAACATCTTACTTGGTGTACTGAATCTTATATAAAGTAATAAAATATTATCAATGAACATGATATTAGCTATACTTGTTTTAATATATGAATAACTCCCCTTTCTAGCCAACAAACAAACGATCCTTAATAATATAGATATTATTTACACGGTCAATATATATATTAAATAAGATTTTGTTGCAGATAAAATGTTACATGGAGCAATTGTTATGTGGGCTTGAACATTGTCATGAAAGAGGAATATTGCATAGAGATATTAAAGGGTCAAATTTGCTAATAGACAAAAATGGGATACTAAAAATAGGTGATTTTGGACTTGCAAATTTTTATGAAACAAAGACAAAGAGGCCCCTAACAAGTAGAGTTGTGACACTTTGGTACAGAGCACCAGAATTACTTTTGGGTTCCACTAATTATAGTGTTGGAATTGATCTTTGGAGTGCTGGTTGTCTTTTGGCTGAAATGTTTGTTGGAAGACCTATTTTGCCTGGTAGAAATGAGGTAAAAAAAAAAACAATATTATTTTTATTAAAATCGTTTTTATTAGTGAATTGTTAGAACTTTTTTTTATGTATGTGTGAAAAAAGGTTCAAATTTAACCTTATATTATCCGAAGTTGCTTAGTTAATTCAATATTTGATTAGAGGTACAAATGAGATAGATGTCATTCGTATTATTTTTTGGTTAAATTTTACAGATTGAACAACTTCACAAGATATTTAAGTTATGTGGTTCACCGACAGAAGAATATTGGAAGAAAGTGAAGCCGCCAACAACATTTAGACCACCGCAACACAAGCCATGTTTTGGGCAAATTTTCCCCAATTTGCCTCATTCTGCTTTTCCCCTTTTATACACACTTTTGTCTGTTGAGCCTCACTTGCGTGGCACTGCTTCTACTGCCCTTCAAAATGAAGTAAGTTACAATAATTACCTAAATACGTATCTTATTTTACTATAATCTCTAAAATTTCCTATCAATTAAAAGAATTTCAAAAATCCCCTCTCGGATATATCACTGTCCTATGGCTGATACATCTCTATCCCCCTCTCGGATACACCCCTCCCCTCTATGATATGTCCCCTTACGTATGTACATGATGTCTACTGATGTATCCAGAAGTCCAGTGATGTATCCGGATATCCTATCCTCTCTGATACATCCCTCACTTATGTATACAGAAGTCCAGTGATGTATCTGGATATCCTATCCTCTTTGATACACCCCTCACTTATGTATCCGAAAGTATTCAAAATCCGTAAATTTTAAGGGATTTTTGTAATTTGAAAAAGAGTACGGAAAATAATTATGTGCACCCAAATTATTGAGCACTAAAATTTAATTTGTTGAACATTGTGTTAGTTCTTTACAACAAGTCCATTAGCATGTGGGCTCTCTGAACTGCCTGTTTTCAAAGTCGAAGATGATGGGCCGGCCCAATCCATTGAAATCACAAGGTATTTTTTATTTTAATTTTTACATGTGCTATTTAAATTAAATTTCGTATTTTTAAAATATCTAATTTTTAAGACAAATTTCAAAAAATCTTCACAATTCTTGTACAATTAGACTTTCACCATAAACCTCTTTAATCTAAGCTCCAACATGTTAATATAAAAATCTTTTTCTTACCTATTGATCAATTTTATCACGAGCTTTCAGAGATTCTAAAATATATAAAATTTAAACTGTTACCTTCACCTTTTTTCTTTATGAACTTTTATATTTACATATTTGAAAATTACTACCATTTCCAAAATGCTATAATTATTAATTACACATATGTGATCATTAAAATGATTATATATCATTGTTCTATATATAGTAGGTATATTGATTATCCTTTTAAACAATAATCATTAAAAAGAGACTTTAGGACCAAGGCAAGTTAGATCATTACACATTAGATGTCACAAAATTAATAATAGAGTCACAAGGTTAATAGTATAATCATAGTCTTATTGACATAATCCCCTGCAATACAAGATGACACTCCTCTGTCCCAATTTATGTGATACTTTTCATTTTTTGAGAGTCAAACAATTTAAGTTTGACTGGGAATTTGCGCATGAAATCTTCAATTTTTTGAAACGAAATTTATATAGTTGTAAAATACGTAAAAAGTACTATAAGTCACAATAATTGATAATTCAAAATATTTAAAAAATCTATGAAAAATTTACGATCAAAGTTAGACTTGTTTGAATCGCGAAATCCGAAAAGGAACAAATGGAGTAATTATTATATCACGAGCACAAAAGGCCATCATTACATATTTGATATAAATATATAATATAAAGTTATTTTTTTTATTTTTTTTCCTTTATTTTTGGGTGGTGTCTGCTTGTGGTCCCTTATTTTTTGTTAAAATCAGGAATTTAATTCTTCGTGATATTCGACAAAAGATATTTGAGTCTTTAAGTAATCTTATTGTATAAATTATGGTCCCTGCAATAATGGCATGCATAATTATATATTTTTATTTAAACTACTCATATTATAACTAGAGAAAATAGCGATTTTAATTATATATATATATTTAACTAAATGGTGTGTATTTATTTATTTTCTTGTCTTTTGCTATGATGATTAATAAATAATTAAAAATAAATTGCACCACAGGAAGAGAGCTTCAAAAGGCAAACGGGTTAAGAAAAATAGGGAGGGCTATAGAAAATTGCTCTCCAATATTTCTGAAAACTCAAAAGAGGTAAATTCTTTTTTCTTTTAATTATGTTTTTCTCTTGAATTTGTAAGAAAATGTACTCTACTCCTCTCAAATTATTTGTCGTCACTTTTAAGTTCAATAATTTCATTTATCTCTATTTTCATCATAAAGCAAAGAGAGAAATATTGAAAATAACCTGAACTTGACGGAAATTATTAATTTTATTCCCAAACTATTAAAAACACCCCTCTACTTAACTAACTAAACTTAGATACACACCGATCTGCTACATGATATAACAAGTGGTTTCAAACATTTGTAGGAGCATGAGAACTCTTAATAAAAACCGAGAGAAGTTTTGAAAACTCTTCTAAATTTAGCGAAAATTTAGGGGTGTATTTCACTCATGTTGAACGGTCGGGAAGTTCAGTTAGTCAAGTAAAGAAGTATTTCTAAGACTGTCAATAGTTCAGAAATGAAACTAAATTTAGAAGTGTTTTCAATACTCTTCTCTCAAGCAAAAGAATGATAACATAATTTTTACTCTGTCATATTTTTCCATAGATCTAATTTTTCACTTTTTATATACAATTACTTACATTTACCCTTTTCGTAAACATGATAATATAAAATTATTTTATAGTATTGCCAGCGTATATAACTGAAACTGATTAAATTTTCCTCAATTTTGATTTAACAGGATAAGCAAGGGGAGTCAAGTAACCAAAGCCAAGATATGGGTGAAAGTAGTAGTAATTCATTTTCCTTAAACATGATTAATAATAATATTAATCAAAGTCCTCCTCCATCACCAACTCCATTTTTCAAATTTAGAAACATTAATCAATTTTCTAAAACTGAGGCACATCCTAATGCTCTCAAAAACATTAAAAATTATCCAATTTTATTAGCCTCTATTACTGAAGCAGCCAAAAATTATGAAGATAATAGATTAAGTCTTCATCGTAGGTCAATCTCAACCATTGATTTTAGAAATCATCATGATCTAATGGACCACAAAATATCTAAGATATTTAGCTTTGAAGATACTAGTTAATTAGTTATTAGTAAATTCTGATTTTGATCGTTGTGATATCTGACCAAGTGTATTGGACCTTTTAATTAATAAATTCAATTGATGCACTTTTGCTTGTGCTTTTTTTTACAAATTTATTGAATTATTAACCGATACATTACTTATTCTGTCTAATGTTGAGTTTGTATTGTTATTCAATATTTGAGAGTAATATAATTCTACAAATACTTTTAACATATATTTTCTACATATAGGGACAAAAATTAAAGCTTTTTATTATTATTAAATGGAAGGTTAAATATGTTGAGTTTGATATAATAAGCAACAAATTTGAAGGATTAAAATGCAATCATCCCATTAATTAATTAGAAATGTTGCTCTTTTTATTGTCAATTTAACTGTTTAAGTTTACTCGTGCATTTGGTTCAGAAATACTGTTGATTTTGATTTTGTGTATTATTTTAATTTGATGAAATAAAAAATACAATTTGCAAAGATTTTCTGACATACCTAAATTACTGAGTAGTAATTTGTTTGTTTTTGGGGGGCAATTAACAAGTTTTTTAAAAAAATTAAGGTTTAAGTCATAGATGATTCCTTAAAATTTGTCACTGAATTTATATACGTAAACATCTTAATTAGAATTAGTATTTATTGAACAATTTCTTATTAAATAAATTATGTAGTCAACTTTTAAATACTATTCTTATTTATGAAAACTTCACTTCACTGCTATTTTAGTATGTAGCTCTGTTTTTTTTTTTCACTTTTAAATATTTTATTTCAATTTATGAAAACTAAATCATATTTACTTTTCTTTTTCTATTTATTGAAGAACTCATTGACTTGCTACAAACAAATTAATTATTCCCAATCATAGAACACTAACAAATTACGAGGGGCGGATTTACTTGTCCAATCTCTTTCAAGAGCATTAGTGGGGCAATGGAGACATCGACATGTCCATTTCCAATAAATTAAACTCTATATATGAAATAAAAAAAAGTTATATATATACTCGTAGTGTAATTTTGTTAGTCTAATTTTAACTTTGTACGGAATTTAAGAAATTTAAGAAGACTTTTAGACTAAAAATATGTAGAATAGACCAAAATGTCTTCAATTTATTGGTACAAAACATGTTACGTGGAAAATCAGAATAACAAAGTCGCCAAAAAAGAGAAGCATGTGTTCTTTTGTGACAGACTAAAAAAAAGTAAAAAAAACAAATTGAAATGTAAGTAGTAGTATTTAGTGAACATTTTTAAAAAAAAATTGAATTCGTCACTGATCAGATAGAAACACAAATTAGCAATTCAAGCTATGGCTAAACTTCATTCAAAACTAACCAAACAAGTACAAGAAACACACATATATATACAATAATCATGACTTAATTCTTCCCATTCATTACACATACATGATGTTCATATAACCACCATACAAAAAACCTTCAAAAAACCATTTGTTACATGGCAATATCAAGAAGAAGAAGAAGAAGAGAATCAAGAAGGGGAAAAATATAAAATCAAGTTTTCCTTTTATTAAACACACCACTAATCGTAATAATTATCGGAGAATTTGCTCTTAATCCACTTGAAGCTGTTCATCAAAGATGTTTTAACCTTACCTTCAATGGAATACATGTTATAACTAGCTATTCTTTTCCTTCTCTTCGTCTCTGAATTTCCCCCCACAGGTCCATTGAAGCTAAAAGATTTCGTTCGATCCTCGAAATCAAATCTTGCTTCTTTGTAAGATGCAGAGTGATAAGGGAAAGATTTACTCTTCTCCATGATCAAGAAAAAGAGAAAAAAAGCTCAAAAAATGGTATATTAGTTAGAACAAGATGAAATAAGAAATGTGTATATCTTGTGTGTATATATGTTATATTGTACGTTAGTGGGTTTTATGCATGGGCCCAGAAAGTGACTTGGATTTAATATTTTTTAGAAGATTGTGGTTGTTTTTCAAGATTCGTTTTTTAAAAAAATGGATATCATCATTTGATGGCACGGTTTGTTCTTCAAATACGTCGATCTTTAATTCTTATCGGTTAAATAAATTGGTTGGTATCAAATTTATATCTAATGTGACATAAATTCTTTAAGGACAAAATATATAAATATTATGGTGTAATAATATAAATTTATATCCAGCAAAAAAGTTATTTATCTTAAGGGGAAAAAATCGGGATAAAATAGGGTCAAAAGCGCAAATGACCCGGATATTATAGGATAAATGTTGTATTGCTTCTGCAGTCTCAATTTATGTGGCATTTTTCGAATTTCACGATGCAAACAAATCTTTGTTTGACTGTGATTTTTTCATGTTTTTTAAATATTTTAAATTGTCGATAAATGTGACTTATCGTATTTTTTTACTTAGTTTTTGAATATAAAAATTTTAAAATTGATATCTAAATTCACGATCTAAACTAAATAATTTGATTTTCAAAATTCAAACTATATTATATTAATTGAAACAAAGGGAATATTATATAGCTGGATTTGATGAATGTGTGAGCATTTGGCTGTTTTGGGATATGATGAAGAAAAAGTGGTCACTTTGAGAAATTTAAGGCTTATTTTGGTACAAGATGATAAAAGATCATATCAAGGGGTAGTTGAGCCAATCTTGGGTAGTGACTAGTGTCCATAACCTTATTATATTGGGTACTAAATAATATTTTTATTCCTAATCTTCTTTCATTAATTGTTATAATATATCAAGAAGGAAAATGATTAGATTGTTTAAAGTTGGGTATATATTCTTGAGAAAGTGTGTAGAAGCAAAATTATTTTAAAGAATTTTGAGGGGTGGGTAAGTGAGTAAGTTCAATTATAAAAAGACAAAAGGGTTCGCTCACATACAACATCTATTTGTAATTTTAAATCATGATTTTACATCAGCGTTTAGATATGTGATTTTGGATCATTAGTTCAGATTCTCTAAAAAGCATTTACTTAGGGCCCGTTTGGCCATGCGATATGGAATCCTAATATGGTATCATAATATGGAATTTTGAGATGAAATTGAAGTTTTGTTTGGACATGCGATATGGAATTTGTATTGTATATTTTCTCATAAACATAAGAATCTCATAAGTTGTAAAACTATTAAAATACCCCAATTGATTATTCAATCTTACCAAATAAACAAAAATTTATAAAAATCGGATAATAAATTATTACAAAGCTATTTATTCCACACTTAAGTAACTGTTTTATCAAACTTTAATTCAATAAAAAAATTGAACATAAATTATAATAAACTAGTCTTTAATATAATCCTCCCACATAATACAAACAATCTCCTCACGTTGAACTTGCATTTCTCGATCATGTGACCGAGAAGACGAACCAACTTTGTTACTTTGAGTCATTTGTTGGTCAATATCATCCGCAATTATAATTTCATGCTCATAGACCATAAATATTTCATCACTCCTTTGGTATTCTCGCAAATAATTATGTAACATTGCACAAGCTATGACAATTTTCACTTGTGTGTCAATATCATAATGGTTCATTCCTTGTTTTAGTATTCTGAATCTATTTTTCCTAGCTCTAATAGTATGTGGGGTTGTTTAAACAAAATATAAATTTGTGCATCAATTTTTGTATTTAAAAAATCTCAAATGATGATATGGAATTTCCATATCATGATTTTGGGAGAATATGGAATTTCATCTCATGACATGGAATCATGAGATGGAATCAGCGTGAAATCACATGTCCAAACACTGATTTCATCTCACGATTCCATATCGTGATATGATATCCCATGGTCAAACACCTACTTAGTATGCAAACTTAACCAATAAGTTTATATTTTATAAAAGTGCATTATTATAGATTTTATAAAAAAATTTAAAATCATGTTCAGCGTAAAGAGAATATACATACTATGTGAAAATACGCAAATAATTATCTATAAAATTGCGAGTATTTGAAGGTTTGTGACCGCAACTATTCTTCTTTTTTTAAAACAACACAAATAAGTATTTATAAAAGGAACATTGATTTTTTTATTTTATTTAAAAAGACAATAGGGTTTGCTCAGATAGTAAGCATCATTTATCTTTAATCCTAAGCTTGTATTTAAACATATAATGTGTTTTATTCGTAATTTTGAATCATGATTTTATATCAGCATTTGGACATGTGATTTGAGATCATAATTTCAAATTCTGAAAAAACTATGATTTGAGATTTCGAATCATGATTTTATTTTATTTTAAATGCAAATTTGACTTGTAAGTATATATAACCTTATCACTACCGCAGTAGTTCCCCTCTAGGCTGTGAACAGTGTTTCGCCCTAACGACCTCGGTCTTGGCTACTGTTCTTCCTTAAAGGCTGAAGATCGCAACATTCACTTGAGACTATTAATGGAGTTTTAAGAAAAGAAGTATATATACGTACTATGTAAAAAGATTATTTCAAAAATAACTAGTTAATACTATTATTGACTAATGAGTCTTTATAAAATTATCTGTATTTGAAAGTACGTAAACACAAAATTTATTTATAAAAGAAACGTGGACTTTTTTTATTATTATTTTTTGTGGGCCATCACCAACTAAGGCAAATGGAGTAATCAAGTAGTGTGAAGTCCACTTGCGTAGCGTCATAGCCCATATGTATTGTGGGCCCTAGTGCATGGAGATGGGCCTAGTGGG
Source organism: Solanum chiquidenum (assembly GCA_029582725.1). Lineage (NCBI taxonomy): Eukaryota > Viridiplantae > Streptophyta > Magnoliopsida > Solanales > Solanaceae > Solanum > Solanum chiquidenum. Next base: position 33,722 of record JAJOOS010003294.1, on the reverse strand, counting down.
GGCCCAATAGTTATTCCAAGAGACAAAATAACAGTAAGTGGGCATTCCTCTTTCAACATGGCCTATAAACAACTTTCCTCATTTTACTTGTAGTTGTGGCCCTTCCTTGTCCCCAAATATTTATATGAAAAAAACTTTGTAATATAGTAAATTAAGGATCAATATTTATCTGAAATATAATATTGTTCTAATATATATTATTGGGAAAAGGGACAAATATACCCCCAAACTATCGTAAATGGTATGCAAATGCCCTCCGTCATACTTCTGGACATTGGTGCCCCTGCCGTCCAAAAACTAGAGCATATATGCCCTTTACTCTAACGGGAGACTAAGAGGGTGTTTGGATTGGCTTAAAAGTTGGTCAAACCTACTTTTAAGTCAGTTTTTTACTTCTGAAAGTGTTTGGCAAATATAAAAAATAATTAAAAATAAGTCAAAAATGACTTATAATAAGTTGGAAAGTGTTTGCAAGGTAAAAAATGACTTAAAATAAGTCAAAAACCAAAAGTAGGTCTCCCCCTACTTATTATTTTTTGACTTAAAAGTCATTTCGGTTTGACTTTTTATTTTTGACTTAAAAGCTGCTTTTTTCAAGCCAATCCAAACGGGCTCTAAATAGGGACACGTGACACAATCTTATCCGTTGATCTGATATTTAATAAACGTCGGATCGGTGGATAAGATTATGACAGGTGTATGTTCGTTAGTATAAAGGGTATATTTGCTCTAGTTTTTAGACGGCAGGGTACCAATGTCCCAAAAGTATGACGGAGGGTATCTGCATGTCATTTACGATAGTTCAGGGGATATATTTGTCCTTTTTCCCTATATTATTTACAATATAATAGGGATAAGAAAGTAAAGCTATTATTAAAATGTTACAAGAGTAAAGGTGGGGGATTTGTGGCTTAGGTCACAAGTTCAAGCCCCACACCATGCAAAGCGAAGCTTGGTATTTAAGTGGAGAAGGGTAGAGGGGCGGGCCCATTATTCACCGAGTTTAGAAGGTTGTGATTGGTCCAAAGGGCGGGTCACAAACGAATTTCTCGGTTATCAAAAAAAAAAAAAATGTTACAAGAGTAGATATGGAGTACCATGATTATGTTGTATGAGAACAAGGGAGATATTCAAAATTGCAACAATCATAAAGGTACAAGTCACACTATGAAAGTGTTGGAGAAAGTGATGGAGATGTGGATGATGAGGGATAGGTCTATCTCCGAGAACCGATTTGGATTCATGCAAAGGCAGTCAACCACATAAGTCATTAATCTTGTGAGGAGATTGTTGGAGTTGTACAAAGATAGAAATAGGACCAGAGCTAAAATTGGGCAGAAACAATGAACTCTATGAACAGAGCTATCAGGGGAAGCCAGCCTTGCATGAAACCTGGTTTCGGTTCAAGAAGAAACTGAAGTGGTGTCCAAATCATAGGTTGCAAGATGATGTCCTTTTGGAGGTGTCCTACAGGTCATTGAACTTATGAACAAAGCTATGACAGATAATATTGTTGGGGGTTCTATCATGCCTCACACTCACTAAGGCCAGTGATATGCTTGACAAGATGACTAAAACAAACAGAGCCTGGGACATCAGAGAGTCTGAGGTTTCGGCTAGTGGCTATGTATGCTAAAGGAATGATCGCAGAATAGCACAGTAAAGCTTCTGGAGATGAATGATGATGACAGAGCAATTAATATAAACTAATAACAGAGATCATCAAATGAAGAATATAAGTCAGGAAACTGAAGTGACCGATAATGTTAACTAATGACAGAAGGAAATAAATGATTAGAATAAATATTATCCCCTCCGTCCCAATTTATATGAAGGTGTTTGACTAGGTACAAATTTAAGAGAAAAAGAAAGATTTATTAAACTTGTGGTCTAAACAAGCCATCAAAAAATTTGTGGCTTTAAATCATCTCATTAAGGATAAATGGGAAGTTTGAAGTATTGTTATGAGATAAAGAGAGATGTCATTCTTTTTGCCATAATGGTAACTATGATGTCTCAAAACTTGACATTCAATTAAAAACTTCAAATTAGGCCAATTTAAGTCTTACCGCCATCTTTGTTGTGGTCTATAATTGAAGAAGAGTGACTCTGCGAATCAGATTAGCTTTAGTGCATCTGACTATTGGAACACTATATTTTGAAAGCTCTGATAGCAGGGTTTCGGTAACCATGGATGGAGTCAAATCAAAACCTGAAGAAGAGAGAATTTTTGCCAACACTTGTTTCGCTTTCTTCTTTATTATGGAAAAAGAGTCTACTATTGAGTGCATAAATCCTTAACTTCTTAGAAATAAGACTTAAAGGCGCAAATTGCAATAGAAATCCCAGTGATGGAGAAAATTCACAATCAAGCCTTCAGAAATCACACCAAACAACCAAACGAAACAGAGGAATATAGAAGGTGGGCTGAAGGTTAAATGAGTACAGTATTGGCAGAAACTCAGAATATTTCCAACATAGCCACCTAATTGTACAAAAACCCATTACAATGAAAAAAGAACAGAAAGTAATTGAATTTCAGTGAAAAGTGTCCAGCGTAGTAGAATTTCAGACGAATTTCTGAATAATCGCTAAAAGACCCAACCCATAGTTTATAACTAGAAATGATCAACGTCAACTAAACTTCAAGTGAAATAAAGTCCACAAGTATCAAAGCTCACAACGATTTCTAATAATGACTCGGATAAAATCCATACTTAGCACCCAAGGGAGTGACCTAGTGGTCAATGAAGTGGGTTGAAAATCACGAGGTTTCAAGTTTAAGTGCCCATTTGGATTAGCTTATTTTTAGCACCCCTATGGCTTTTACCTTTTGACTTATAAGTTACTTTTTATAAGCCCATTCAAACAGGCCCGAAATCCCAGCAGAAATAAAACAGTAGGTGATTTCTTTCCATTTGTCCAATTTTTCTCTTTAAAATTGTCCACACACAGCAGTCCTAAAATTTTGTGACCACTTGCCAATGCAACAAAGTGATCTACACCCCCACCCCCCAGGTCTCTTTTTCTCCTTAAGTTCTCAGGAATTACAATTTCTATCCAGAGAATCAATATAATCGACCCAACTATTTCGAGATTGAGGCATGCTTGCTCAGTGATGCATGACTCTCACCAGTTCATGAAGTAGCAGACAGTAGCAGAAAGAAATGCAATCACTATTAGGAAGGCATTGCAGATAACGTGTTGCTTATGACAAATGCAGTGACACCATAACGCCCATTCATCCTTTCCCTTTGAAAAATCTGTTTTAAGTGCAAATATAGAATGAATTATTAGAATTGTGTGGCTATGTATTATCATAAATTTAGGTAGCTTTTTCAAGAAAGCCATAATTAAGAAGTACAAACTTTCATATACTCCATGAATGGAGGGAAACCTCCAATCGACATGAATGTCAAAAATCCAAATATGAAAGCTGCACATGCACATCTTGCCTGCATAATTTCAATTAAAGCAACGGAAAAAAAAGAGACTTCTTGTAGGAGAAATTAATCACAAGGGAATGAAGGGTCAAGTTAAAAATCCCACTAAGGAGAAATAAGTTACCTGGATGGAAGTATATTGGTTCCCGCATTAATATAGATGATTCCAATGCAGACGGAGACCATCAAGCAGATCATTACGCTCAGCCAGTAATAGCCAAAGTCTCTTGACATATTAACAAACGAACGTTTGGTTAAGGTGTAGGACTGCATAAAGAGACTAGCCTGGCTATCCTTGGAATCTAGCACTGTTCCTTTTTATTACAAACACAAAAAAAAAAAAAAAAAAATGAGAGAAGAAATTAGATAGATGATGAAGTAATCAAAGATCAAGGTTTGGTACATTAAAACGTACAACTTTGGAAAGTTCTTCTACTTGGTTAGCAGTACTGAGAACGACCATGGAAGTCAACGAGACTTCGAATTGCTTCTGTAGTTGTCATCTTGTTTATAGGATCGTCACCACACTGATCAAAATAAGAAAAGAATAGGTTAAAGGAAGTCAAAGATCTTTCTATCCAAAACCATACTAAATGATAAGAAAATTATCTATATAGTAGAGTATTACTGTTTTTAATGTTATTAGCTTATGAAAAGGGCATTTTTCTATAATGACCATAAATTGGTAAACTTATTATAGCCGGACAAAGAAGTCATCTGGCAGCCACTTAAACTACACAAATAGATAAAAAGAAATTGATACATCATTAATAATAATAATATATAAATCCATGCTAATTTTGCTTAAAGAAAGACCAACAGAAAGTGGTCACTTTTTATTGCAGTTATAAAAAAAACCGCATGGTGTGTATTTAAAAAGTTATTCCTGCATCTCGCTGGGCAAACATGCAAACATTTGGAGTTTGATTAGTAACAGGGTGATCTCAAAAAATATACCTTGATTGACCTCTTAGAGTTGCCTCACTTTGTCGAAATGGAGTAACTGCACCGGAGGCAATGATCTGATGTATCATGTATCCAGTCTTTCAACTATATTCATATAAATAGGAAGTAGGGACATCATATGGGTAGGCATAATACACATTCAAGTATCACCAGTAATCCCCACATGAGCAAGAACCATCTTTGAAATGGTGGAACCGGTTAATATCTCTAATAATGATCTCCCTTGAGACAATTTTACAAATGAACTTGAATGCTGTATGGCAGTCCAAACAAATCCGAAGGTTCTTCTTCACTCTAATAGGAGCACCAGGAGGTGTAGCAATCAGCCCAAATGCAACAGCTAGTTTCTCACTATGATAGGAGAGAAGAATCTCCTTTTGTCTCCTCTCTACATCATGGAGATCAATATCTACCATAGGAACATAACCAGCTTTAGCCATTAGCTGTCCAAGTTCCTCCAGTTTGGCATATATATCATCACTTCGCGGATGGCTTCTGTCTCCAACTATAAATGTGTAAATACTATCTTTCACTTCAATCCAACTCATACCAGGTTCCTTTTTTACTCTACTGTTCTTCATAAATCTTCTTACTTTTGCGACATCTCCCCACAACCCAACTGATGCATAAATATTTGCAAGGAGAACATGAGTGCCGGATTTCTCTGGTTCAAGGCTAAAAAGCATCTCAGCTGCATGTTTTCCTACCTCTACATTCTTGTGGATTCTTGCAGCACCAAGAAGTGCACCCCAGACAGATGCATTAGCTTCAAAAGGCATCTTATTTACGAGCTCAATAGCATCATCTAATTTTCCTGCTCGGCCCAGGACATCAATCATGCATGCATAATGCTCTTGAGTTGGTTCAATCCTAAACGAGTCTTTCATTGTTTCAAAATACTTCTTGGCTTCTGCAACTAAGCCAGCATGATTACATGCATAAAGGACACTAACTAATGTTATGTGATTTGGAGATACACCATCTTTTAACATCTCACCAAATAAATGAAGCGCCTGTTTTGCATGTCCATGTTGGGCAAGTCCTCCAATCATTGCCGACCATGAAACGATACCTTTCTTAGGAACCTCATGGAAAGCACAGCTAGCATCTTCTATACTTCCACACTTGGCATACATGTTAACTAGAGAGTTACCAGCAAACACATCTGACATGAACCCAAACTTCAACACATGAGCATGTATTTGTTTCCCCTGTTCGTACGCTGATAAATTTGCACATGCATTTAGGAGAGAACTGCAAACAAATGAGTCTGGCTTGAGATCCATGTCTTGTAACTTCAGATACAGTTTCATAGCTTCTTCACCTTGACCAAGTAGAGCATAAGCTGTTATGAGAGAGGTAAAAGATGGCAAATCCAGAGTAGGGCACTCATAAAAAATTCTAGCTGCATCATCCAACTGGGTACATTTTCCATAAGAATCAACAAGACTGTTTATAACAAAGGTGTCACACAGAAATCCCGACTTCACAGAGAGTGCATGCACTTGTTTGCAGACGTTGGCAGCCTGCAAGCCCGCAGCAGAGTTGAGAACGGCAAGTAAGGTTGTCTGATCAAATCCAATTCCTTGGGTGGATGTCTGAGTAAAAAGGTCTAGGCATGAATCGTCTGCCTCATTTTGCGAGTAACCAGAGATCATAGCATTCAATGCAATTAAGTCCTTCCCGGGCATCAGATCATAGATCAACCTCGCATCCTTGGTTAAATTACACTTGCAATACATATCAATAAGACCAACACTCACAAATGGATCCAAAATTATATCTTTCTTTATCAAAAGAGAGTGTAACCCTTTACCCAACTCAGGGAGCTCTAGTGCAGCGCAAGCCTTGAGAGCACTCGATAATGTGAACATATTTGGCCAAATTCCTGACCTTCTCATCTGATTCAACATATCTATAGCCTGCCATTGGCATTCATGAAGAACACAACCAGCAATAATAGCATTCCATGAAACAATGTCAGGTACCACAATTCCCTCAAAAGCTGTTACGGCATCCTTAAGATCTCCCCCTTTTGCATACATGTCAACGAGTGCATTAGACGAGAACGGATCAGAACCATAGCCAAGCTTCACCAAATACCCATGTATTTTCTTTCCTTCAACAATATCTCCTAACCCAGTACAAGCATTCAATATATTGGACAAACTATATTCATCCGGTCTAACTCCACTACCAATCATGTCACGAAACATACACATCGCCTCACTAAAAAAATCATTTTGCGTGTAACAAGAAAACAACGCATTCCAAGAAACAACATTCCTTTCTGGGATTTCCTCAAACAACATCCTAGAATCCACAAACTCGCCACATTTCGCGTACATAACAACCAAAGTATTCGCAACGAAAACATCAGAATCGAATCCTGTAACCACAACAACCCCATGAAGCTGCTTACCAAGAAAAAGCTCCTTCTCAATAGAACATGCCTTAAGCACACTAGGAAAAGTAAACTCATTACATCTAAGACCCAAAGAATGCATTCTTAAAAAACCCCATATAGCATCTTTACCAAAACCATTCTGGGAATACCCAGAAATCAAAGATGACCAAGAAACCAAATCTGGTTCAGGACTTTCATCAATCAGTTTCTGTGCATATTGAAAAATACCACATTTTGAATACAAATTAACAAAATGGTTCCTATATTTACTATGATTAGATAACCCAAGTTTGGTTAAATGGGCATGGATTTGAAGACCTGGGGTTAAAGACTTAGTTTTGGAAAGGTGTGAAAGGAGGTTTGTGTAGGAAATATAGTTGGATATAGAGGTCGAAAAGAGGCTATTTTGAAACTTGACAATCGGAGAAGAAAGTGTGAATTGTAGGTGATGAAGAGGACTTCTATAAAGGCGGCAAATTCTTGATTCGAAAACCATTGCCCAATTGGGTTCGTTTTGACCAGCAAGGAGCTTGTCACTGGTGCAAATCTATGTGATGCTGTTTAAGTTGCATGAAGTATAAGAGAGGAGACAAGTACTAAATCACTGTTGCGCAAATTATTAGTTTTATTCCTAAATTATTAACACAATTACCATACACTCCCAATTGGCCACATAACATAGTAAGTAGTCTCAAATTCTTATAAAAGCATGGGTTCTTAACAAAAACCGAGAGAAGTGTCGAAAACAATCCTAAACTTGATGAGAATTTAGGGGTGTATTTCACTCATGTTGCAAGATTGTGATATATTTAAATCCAATTAGTCAAGTAAAGGATATTTTTAAGGTTGTTAACAATTTGGGGATGAAAGTTGAAACTAATAATTTACGCCAAATTTATGATGTATTCAATACTTTTCGATTTTCTCTTTAAGAGAATAGACATATTTTTTTTAATTAGTGTAAGTGCAACAATAAATAATCTCATTAAAAATATAATATGTTGGGATCAAAACAATTAGAGTGGCCTACGAAAGTTGATAATTACAATTATATAGCGATGATAAATTAAAGGGAAAATTAGCAATTAAATCATAATATCTAACATAATTAGTCAAAATAACAATACTTTAAAATATTTGTCTAAAATGGCAGAATGACAATATTTTTATAAAATAATATATATTCAGATTTTAATATTTAAAATTAATTTTATTTATGGAAAGAGTCCTATATTGGACTAAATTAAATACCAATAACCGTTTAAAGAAAAAAAAAATAAACCAATACACATTAACCTTTTTTCAACTCCATTCACGTTTCTTCCCCACTTTTCACGTTTCTTCCTCACCTTTCACGTTTCAAGTTTATCTTTCTTCAAGGTGCTAAATTGGTGTTCATCAAGAAATCTTCTTTATTGTTAAACGAAATCTATTTATTAATTCAAGTAGATTTCTCGATTGGCAAGGTAATTTTTATTATCCATTTTGATTTATTTTGATTTGATGTTTAAATCACCGATTCTATATATTACGGATTTCCAATCGAATTTTCCAATTTTTATGTGATTTTGTTTAGTTATTCATCAAATAGTTATGATTTTCAAAAAAAATCAAATTTTTTTTGTGATTTTCTTTTAATTTTTCAGATTTTGTAGAATCTAGAAATTCATATGTATGCTTATTTTGTTTGATATTTAATACATTCTAATTTTTGATAATTTCAAAATTTAAATTATCAAAAAAAATATTTTCATATTTGAGATTTAGTAGATTATAGTAATCTACATTAGCATACATACATCATATATTGTTTGATTTTTTTATACATTCATAATTAATTATTTTGAATTTTGTTTATAGGGTTACTAATGCACAAGTAAATACGGATTCAGATTCGATTTTGATGAAAAAAATATTTAAAAATAAGAACATAGTAGATGAAGAAGAAGAAGAAAGACAAAGTCAAAGAAGAAGGTTGCAAAATTGTATTCATATCACAATTGTATTCATATTAATTTGTGTTTGTCAATTATTTTTCTTTTACTCATCATTTGTATTTTTATTTTAAAACATTGTATTTCTTTTTTAGTTTGTAGTAATTCAAATAGGTATATAATGTATTCGTCACAATTCTATATATTATGATTGAATACATAATTTATAGAATTGTGACGAATACATTATAAGAAGGGAAATGAAAACTTATTGGTATTCTTTTTTTCGTTTGAAATATAAAATCATACTGAAATACAACCTGATATTTGAAATACAAACTTAATAAGAGATATTTTGTATTTTATTTGGCTAAAGCAATATAATTTTATGAATACATAATATATAAAATTGCGACGAATACATCACAAGAAGGGGAATACAAAATTATTGGTATTCATTCTATGTTTGATATACAAAATGATATTGAAATACAACCTGATATTTGAAATAAAAACTGAGCCAGAAAATACTTTCTGCAAATTTAAAGTGAAATAATAATATAACAAAACTGGATATTGAAATATAAATACAATTTATTTTGAATAAACTTATTCTATGTATTATGTATTCATCGCAACTGTCTTTATTTTTGTACTTGAACTAGAATGCCAAAGAGTTGTATTCATCATAAATCAATAACAACAATTTTTGTATTCTAAATTAACTATACATATCATTAGGTATACGAATACATTTCGGATGAACACATATTCAAAGAAGTTCAAACATTTAAATATCCAAAACAGAGGGATTAGAAATTTCCCAACACTTCCTCTCATATAAGATATAAAATACAAACTACCGTTTTCAAAAAAAAAAATTGAAATTCTTAAGAAGTAAGAAAAAAAACGCTAGAGAGAAAAATGGCAACATATGCTCTTTCAAAAATGTAACTGATGCTAAATTTTAATATTTTTTTTACCTTTTTTGAAATTTTCTGTTCCATGATTTTCTCTATTCAGTTATTAATTATTTGTATTCTTTCAAATTAATCAAAATTAAATAAATACATAACTCAACCCTTAACAAACTAAAATATTGACATTTTAAATAAATAGTGAAACTATTGCTAAGGAATCTCATTAAAAGCTAAAATATGTTGTTTTAAAAAAATTCCCTACAAAAATTAACTTTGTTTTCTTCGTTAAATTCAAGTATCAGATTTATTCAAAATACCTCAAAATATACACTAAATCAACCCAGATTTCAGATTTTAATTTCCTTAATACTTTTCCGTTTTTTTTTTTTGTAGCTATACTCATTCTTATTCATAAAAATCTAATTTTCAAAATTCGAAATTTTGAGCTACAATAATATCTACCTAAACATTCAACTCCAAGCGCGTATCGCTTCACTTGTAATTTCTTTTCTTTTTTAAAGCAATTCCGCTAGGCAAGGTGTGCCTAGTGTCACGGACTTAGAGTACTTGCTAAGACTCCGTGCGGCACTTGACAACTTACTCACTATTCTTTCAAGATCTCGTAAGCTCAAGTAAGCCTTTTATGTTAAGATCGCTAAGGAAATGAAAAAGAAAGACTTAGAAAGATCAAAAGAGAGTTTATGAAGAAGGCTTTGTATATTGCTTTGGAAGATTGCTTGCAACTTGCTTGGTGCCTAACAAATGAATGGCACCACCTATTTATACTAACTCCTAGGGACTAAAGTGCAATTTAAAATTACTTACAAGTCCCTAAACTTATTTACACTTTGGTCCCTCTCTAGAGAATTCTACACTTTCTAGGAAATTCCAAGTCTTTCCTAGAAAATATCTAAGGCATTCTAGAGAATTCTAAGGAATTCTCTAGCCTTCTTGAATACTCTAAAGGTTCTAGAGTCTTCCGCAAACCTCTCCACAACTCTAGACCCTTCCGCCCCTATCCGGACGCAAAATTTAACTGTGAAGTGGCGGGACATGACACTAGGGCTAGTTTTATTAATAAAGTGAAAAGGATCTCAAAAGAGAAGAGTACAAGGAAGGGGGGCTAGACCTTACCTTACTAATCTTAATGAGGTAACAAACCTCTACTAATTAACAAGCATGAAAAAAATAAGAGCTAGAGAAAACTAGATATTTTATGATCATCATAGAATTTATAATACACTCTGTGATGATACTATAAATGAGGATGCTTAAGTAATGCAAAAATATAAAATCTAAGAATAAATCTCAAACTTCATTTTATATATATAAAAATTAAAAGAGATGAATTGCCCGTGTAAAGTAACCTGAAGTATTTCCCTCTTGTCTTCTTCATCAAATATGTGAATGTGATTTCCTCTTGTAATTTCCTATTTTTAGTTTGGTGCTTTTCTTGTGAATGTGATGTCCCTATCATTTGTCAGCTAACCAAATTGGAAATAATTATTGTCCAGTCATAATACTTTCTTAAAAATAGTTGTCCAATATAATATTGCGCTAAATTTGACAAGTTGATATAATAATATTGAAATAATATTAACTTGTTATGGTGCTTGAAATTTGAAGAAGATATCAAAAAGCAAATTTAATCTCTTTGTAGCCATATACTTTGTGAGAATGTTTGACCATTTGAGAGACTTCAATATATTTAATAGACATAATATATAAACATGACCCTTAACTTGGCGTCAATGGATAACTATGCCCTCTAATTTTGAGTGTGCACAAGTAGACACTTAAACTTGTATAAAATTGAACAAGTAGACACACTTGTCATACATGACATAATACACATAGGACGCCACGTAGGACACAAAATTGTCATGTAGGGTGTCATGTAGGACGAATGTGTCTATTTGCTCAATTTTATACAAGTTTAAGTGTCTACTTGTGCATATCCAAAGTTAAAGATCATAATTGCCAACTGACGTCAAGTTAAGAGTCATATTTATGTATTATGCCTATTTAATAATAAGAGAATAAAATAATGAAAGAGGAATAAAAAAGATAAATATAAAAATAATAATATAAGTTCATATTAATCGTCATATACAAATGACGCAACAAAATATGTAGCCACATAACTAATTAATAATACTATAATTACCTTAACACTATTTCATACCATAACTATTACCACACTCCTCATAGTAAATAATATAAAATTTATTATATTTTCTATCCAAAAATTTCTTTTCAAGTTTAACATACATATTATATATATAATATGTGGGGTATCTTTTTTAAAAAAGGTAAAGTCCTCATCAAAAGAAATAATTTTTTAAAAAGGGAAACATCATTGTAGAGGTTTGTTTACGGATCAATTTGCTAATAATAAGATCATTTTTGTACTATTTCCAATTACCTGGATCGTTTGGTGTGATGTATAAGGTATAATAATTTTAGGGATAAAATACAGGACTATTTTATCCTGCGTTTGGTTGAAGGTATTAGGCAGTCCTGAGATTATACATCCCATCATAACATCATTTATACCTTAGTGATGAGATAAGTTATCCCATATACATGATGGTTGGATAACTTATCCAAGGATAATTTGTGCCATGATAATTAATCCTAAAATAACTTGTTCCCAAGCAAACGACCCCTTACAGATATATTTTGGACCAAAAAGTTAAACAGAGAACATGTTTTACATAACGACATGTTCTTGTCGTTATAGAAAAGCCATCGGGGAAAGAATTTGGGTCAGAAAACTTTTTCATAGTAACTTGAGAATTCCTAGCCTAGTCCAGATTTGGACGAAATTGGAGTCAGTAAAGTCTAGGGAGATCTGGTAACGAATGAGAGATCTAATTATGAATTTGATTACATCAGTAGATATCTAAGACGTTAAGGAAATCGTACGACTTTACGGAATCGAATTCGGGTGAGTAGAACTCCTGAAACTGATCTTAGCGTGAACGAATAGTTTCTGAGTGTTATGGGTTGAATGTGTGTTGTGAAATGGGGGCAGAGCTAGGAGAAGACCCCATGTGATTTCTTGACAGTTTCCCACGACTTTTGATGCTAAAGGTAAGGATTTTTCACCCCTAATCCGTTTTTACGATCCGTAGAACTTAGATTCTTGATTATATATTGTTAGGGGAAGGTTTTTGAACTGAATTGGATGGTGGGAAAAAACCCTACTGCACCTTAGGATCATGGTTTTAGTCTTGGGTTATTGAGTTTGCTATAATCCGGGTAATTAGACCGTAATTATTGATCTTTGCGTTATATTAATTGTTTGTAGACCTAGAACAAGCGGAAAAAATTCGGAAAGGGAAGAATCAAGTTTCTTAGGAGGATTCAAGCTTGGTTTCGGGGTAGGTGATGGTTTGATTTCTTGTTCGTGTGATGTATGTTAGCAATTGCTTCATTGTAATGTATGTATGTATGTATACGAATGTTGCACTATTGATCACACATAATGCAAATGAGTATGAATGAATGATTGTATGCCATGAATCGACACTTGATTGTATGATTTTGAGAAAGTACATTGTGATTGTGATTGTGGCTTGTTGAATGGATCGTTACGTTCCAATACACTAACTGGGATCGGATGTCACGTACCGACATATATATTGGAACGGGTGTCATGTTCTGACACACTAACTTGGATCGGGTACCACGTTCTGGTGCACTAACGTGTTTGGGTATGGGTTCCATGAGAGGACCATTGAATTGTCGTGATTACTTGTTAAGGAGAATGTGGAATTGTAAGTTGTTCATGATTGATAATCGGTATATGTGTTGATATTATGTATATGCATGTTTACTATATGTAGACATTGAAATTTTATGGGAGTCTACAAGACGTGTTCAATTCGAATTGAGACTCTAGAAAGTGTGTTCAGTTTCAAGTAGAATTCTTGGAGGCTACTCAGCTCTAAACCTAGTTCATGCTTATATAAAGGGTACTAAATTCCCTTAAAATGCATCTCGAATATTCCACGAAAGTCATGGAATATTCATATAGAGGTCAAATCTAAATCATCCTAGTTTGAGAAATACGCCACTAACGGCTCTCGAATCATGGATAAATCTTAGGAGCCTCGTCTTTGAGTTTCATCAAGTCTACACTCCGACAAGCCTTGAAGTAGGGGGCATTTGTAGACATTGAAATTTTGTTGGACTCTACAAGACGTGTTCAATTCTAGTTGGGACTCTACAATATGTGTTCAATTCCAATTAGGATTTTTGGAGGCTAAACCTTAAACCCTACTTCATGCCTATATAAAGGGTACTATATTCCCTTGGAAAAGCATCTCGATATATTCCATAAAATTCATGGAATATTCATATAGAGGTCAAATCTAAATCATCCTAATTTGAGAAATCCGCCACTAGCGGCCCTCGAATCATGGATAAATCTTAGGAGAGTAGAATCAAGGGAGGAACAGAATTGTACCTGCAATTTTGATTAATAAAATTGATTTATAATCCATATGCGCATATTTATCAATATAGTTATGTTTCTTCAGATTTTATTTGTGTGGTTTATTTATTTTCCATATGTTTAAAATTTGTTGCAAACAAATTGGCACGCCCAGTGGGACCAAATCTGTCCTTCATCTCTTCTCTCATAAATCAAATATGAAGCTGCAACGATGGAAGAATGAGTACTTAAAGCCTCGTCTTTGAGTTTCATCGAGTGCACACTCCGACAGGCCTTGAAGCAGGGGGCATTTGTCGACATTGAAATTTTATGGGAGTCTACAAGACGTATTCAATTCGAATTGAGACTCTAGAAAGTGTATTCAGTTTCAAGTAGAATTCTTGGAGGCTACTCAGCCCTAAACCTAGTTCATGCTTATATAAAGGGTACTAAATTCCCTTAAAATGCGTCTCGAATATTCCACGAAAGTCATGGAATATTCATATAGAGGTCAAATCTAAATCATCCTAGTTTGAGAAATACGCCACTAACGGCTCTCGAATCATGGATAAATCTTAAGAGCCTCGTCTTTGAGTTTCATCAAGTCTACACTCCGACAAGCCTTGAAGAAGGGGGCGTTTGTAGACATTGAAATTTTGTTGGACTCTACAAGACGTGTTCAATTCTAGTTGGGACTCTACAATATGTGTTCAATTCCAATTAGGATTTTTGGAGGCTAAACCTTAAACCCTACTTCATGCCTATATAAAGGGTATTATATTCCCTTGGAAAGGCATCTCGATATATTCCATAAAATTCATGGAATATTCATATAGAGGTCAAATCTAAATCATCCTAATTCGAGAAATACGCCACTAACGGTCCTTGAATCATGGATAAATCTTAGGAGAGTAGAATCAAGGGAGGAACAGAATTGTACCCGCAATTTTGATTAATAAAATTATGTTTCTTCATTTTTTTGTGATTGTAATTTATTTTCTCTGTCACCTTAAAATTTATTGCAAACAAATTGGCACGTCCAGTGGAACCAAATCTGCCCTTCATCTCTTCTCTTAAATCAAATCTGAAAATTTGAAGCTGCAAAGGTGGAAGAATGAGTACTTCAAGCCTCGTCTTTGAGTTTCATCAAGTCTACACTCCGACAAGCCTTGAAGTAAGGGGCATTTGTAGACATTGAAATTTTGTGGGACTCTACAAAATGTGTTCAATTCGAGTTGGGACTCTACTAATTATGTTAAACTCAAATTAGGATTCTTGGAGGCTACTCAACCCTAAACCCTAGTTTATGCCTATATAAATGGTACTAAATTCTCTTAAAAGACATCTCAAAAATTCCATAAAGAGATCAAGACCTCGATATATTACACAAAAGACATGGAATATTCATATAGAAGTCAAATTTAAATCATCCTAGTTCGAGAAATACGCCACTAACGACCCTCGAATCATGGATAAATCTTAGGAGAGGAGAATCAAGGGAGGAACAAAATTGTACCCGTATATCTTGATCAATAAAATCATGTTTCTTAAGATTTTATTTGTGTGGTTTATTTATTTTTCATATGTTTAAAATTTATTGCAAACACTATGTTGTAACTGCTTGTATATGTTTCACTTACTGGAATAACCGCGTGATCCTACCAGTACACTATGGTTGTGCTTTGATACTGCACTTGCTCTTTTGTTGTTGAGAACAGGGCATCTTCAGGCGGCTATTGACAGACCTCGTTTAGGAGATCAGTGATCAATCAAATTCAAGGGTGAGTCAGTTCTTCTAGGCTGTCATGAGTTTTCTTTTTGCTCAGTCCCTCTTATTCGGACTTAGATTAGTATTCTAGATGATCAGTTGTTTTAGCTTTCAGGGGTTGTGCCCCTTTTTCTTTAGATTTATGGTTCTTTGTTAGAGTTTTGGTACATTGACTTTCAGGTTCTAGGGAATATTTCTGCAATGTTTTGATAGTCGTTGTTAGATGTAACATCTCGCAATTTGAAATAGCTAGGAAGAAGCTAAAAACTTGAATTAATCGATTTTGAAAATAGTGGCAAATCTGGAAAATTGTTTAAGTTAGGAAAAGTGAGTGTTTAGTCAACGGCCATAAATCTTATATCAGGATGAGTTAGGTGTACTTCCAGATATGGCTGGATAGCTCTTGGAATGATCTTTCCAACGCCGCCGAGTTTGCACGATTTCGACATCGTATGAGTGAGTTATGCCCTTTGGAAGTTGGGCTGTTGGATTAAGGAAAGTCTAATCCTGATATGTGAAGGGTAAACTAGTATTTTCCTTACCTAATTTTCCTATTTCGTTTTTAGGGATTAATTGGGGTAAAACAAGAATTTATTCAGTTTAGAAAATTAGAATTTACGCTAGGGCTTGGAGAGGAGAAGAAAGAAGAGAAAAGAGGAGAGAAATCAAGAAATCGCCAAGAACGTTCAAGCTTTGCGAGTGGAGTTCATCGGGGGTGATCCCTACAAGGTATGTGAGATCTTTTCGTGTTGGGTTAGTTCACCCACACTCCCATCTTAATTCTATTCAGAGAATGATTGTTGATTGGATGAAAAGTTAGGGAGTTCTCGAAGAACTTTGTTGAAAATCGTTAAGTTCTTGTTGGTTGTGTAGTTGAAGTTTCTTGTTGAGTTGATTTATGTTTCCGGGCTGTTTTCGAGTTAGATTGGTTTTGTGTTGAGGGTACAATTGATCCTAAGTATTTGGGGAATGAACTAAGGAAGATTGGAGGGTTTAGAGATGAAAAACGGAGAAGAAAAATTGAGAACACCTGGGTAACGGGGCTTGGGCGCCGCGTCAGCCAGCGCACCCCAAAGCAGCCTCTGAAGTTTTGGCCTTGGCGAGCCGCGCCAGCCAGAGCTCCCCACAGACTTCTCTGAAGTTTGGGGCCTGGCGCCCCACGCCTCTCAGAGCGCCAAGGACGCCAGTGCACCCCATTCTTCCCCCATCTTTTCGTACTTGTTCCTAAGCGAGGTACCTATGTTTCTAGTTGATTCCAACACTCTAAGGTACATCTAAACAACATGAAATCATCCATAAACATGAGATCATGAGCCTTGAATCCATAATCCAATTCAAGGAAAGTTAAGATCAAAGTCAAAAAAGTTAAGAGTCAAGTCTAGAAGTTAAGAAGCAAGTCAAAGCAAAGTTTCTTAAAGTTTTCAAGAGTTTTTATTAAACGTTTAAACTTCGTTTTAAGGCTCAAGTTTCAAGTAAAGTAAAGAGTAAAGAGTTGAGTTCATTTCTCAAAAGTTATTAGGGAACTAAGTATTCCCAAAGAAGTTTATAAATATTTTCACATTTGAGCAAGAAAGGAACTATGATTTCCAAAAGAGCCCTTAGGCTAAACTTTGAGCAATTATCTCAAACCAAAGAAACAAGTATTTTTAAAAGCATGAGCTGAAGTATATTTTGGGAGTAGTATTGAGCACCGATGTGGGGATGCGAGTTCATATTAACTCAAGTCTCCATAAAAGCCATGTAGCCATCATGGGTATTAACGGGTCATAATTTTTAGATGATCACGTAAAGTTAAGCTAGTAGATCCACTAAGTTAAAGCGTTCTATATGATGGCAAAGTATAGGACAGTCTGGCAGCGTGATGGTAAAAACGTTGTATCACCACTTAGGCTCATAGTGGTGGTTGTCGGTTAGAGAAACTCCCACAGTAGTAATTGCATGGTTCCTCAAGGGGTTCTGATTAGTATGAATGGGGGTATGGGACTTCATTCATGCATTGCACAAGTAAACTTTGAGAGGGAGCATGGTATGTTTTTATGATATTATGATTATGATTTTGACGTCATGTTTTAAACAGTTTTCCTTTTCTTTATATCGCATTTGTTTTAAATTGCTTTATAATGAAATGCGTTCAGTTAAATATTCATGAGTTGTACAGAGCCAAGGTAAGTGTTCCATTTTACTCTTTCAAGCTTAAGTTGTCATTTAGCATTCCAACTCGCATACTCGTACATTCAATGTACTGATGCCAGTTGGCCTGCATCTTATTATGATGCAGACGTAGGTAATCAGGATCAACATCCAGCGCACCGTTGATCCAGTTGAGCACTCCAGAGTTGGTGGTGAGCCTCCTTGCATTCCGGAGGACTCTTTTATTTCGCTTTCCTAGTTTTTGTTTATTAGGGTGTTGTGGGGTCTGTCCCAACATCCATCTCAGTATTATAGAGGCTTCATAGACAGTCAGACAATTAGTATTGAGTCTCTCATCTATGTATTTGCAGATACTTTGTTTTGAGATATAAGTTGTCATATTGGCTAAGATGTTATCATTTAAACTATTGCATTGAGTTTATTCTTATGAGTTAAGTCTTCCGCTGAGTTAAGTAAGCCAGGCCAAGGGTCCGCTTGGGGCCATCGATGGTCTCCGAGTGCCGGCCACGTCCAGGGTGTAGGCTCGGGGCGTGACATTAGCCCTTTGGAGCTTATGGGAACTCTACTTTATTTCTACATTTAAACCTGCTTCTGGATTTTTAAATGTGTAGTTCTTGAGTTAGCTAATTAGTATTAATGGTTCTTCCACCGGAGAGTTAGTGTGGGTGCCAATCACGACGGTCTGGATCGTGACATTTTATTATAACTCAAATGTACTTGTGTGTTTAATGATAATGAAATGCATTGTATTGACGCTTCTTAGTAAGTGTATCACGCATTTAATAAGTATATATGTGCATATACATTAATATTTCTTCCTAATTGTACTTGAATAATATCTCCACCCGCTTTTAATTTGAAAATAAGAAAATCAAACTTAAATGATTTTTAAGTCAAAAATTAAAAAGTAGGGGAAGACCTACTTTTGGTTTTTAACTTATTTAAAGTCATTTTAAATTTATTTTAAATTATTTTTAACCTTGTCAAACACTTTCTAACTTATTTTAAGTTATTTTTATATTTGTCAAACATTTTTCAGAAGTAAAAAACTGACTTAAAAGTAGGTTTGACAACTTTTAAGTCAATCCAAACACCCTCTAATATATGTATTCAAACGTATATATACAATATATCTTCCTAATTATATTCGAACAATATCTTTGTCTAATTGTATTCATGCAGTAAATAAGTGTATCCTCATATATCTGCTATAAATTAATCTTAGTAGAAATAATCTTAGCTTGGACATTATTTGAGTTCAAACTATATATTTATCTAATTTTTTTTATTAAATATGTAAAAATTATTATTTTAGAACTCAGTAATTTAAAGGATTAGAATTCAAAACCTATAAACTATAGATTCTGATTTTATATTGATTTCTACTCCGAATATGTCTTGGCCCCTTATTACTTTACCTTCAAAGTGAAACTTCCATGTGAAAATCTAAATTAAGAAAAAGAGAAAACTCCAAAATATAAGTAAAAAAGAGAACTCCAAAATATAAGATTGACATTTTTAACAATCTTTTATGGGCCAAACATGTCGGATTTTTCTGTGAAGGAGGAAGATAAAGCGTACCAATAAGCAGAGTTGTAGCAATCATAAACGTTTTGTCCTTGCTTGATAATAGAAACAAACAGCTCTTTTACATCTATCGGATTCGTGCTCAGAAGTATCATATTGGGGATAAAACGACGATTTTGTATCTAGAACAATTTAATTTTGAGATCTCTAATTAAGTACTTACCATTCCACCACCATTCTCGTTAAGAAAAAATTTGTATAGTATAATTTTTCACATGCTTCTTATAGATGTCTCTCTTGATTTTTTATTTTATTTCGTGTTCAAGTTAATTAATTAGTCTAGAAAAGTGAAGAGTGAAGACTAATTGAAACATTAAATATATGAAAATATTTTACAAAAAAATGGAAAATAACTAGAAAGAGTTAGAATTATAAATAGTCATTTTAGGAAAGAATGAAAAATCTGGAAATTTGTTAAGTTATGTTAAGTTTGAGTTTTTGGTCAACTTCAAACGACCATAACTCCTAGCTCGGGATGAGTTAGGTGTGCTTCCAGATACTGTAGGAAATATATTGGAATTATCTTTCCAACGCCGCCGAGTTTGCGAGATTCCAAGTTCGTATGAGTGAGATATTTCCATTGGAAGTTGGGATGGTTGGATAAGGAAAGTCCAATCCGAATTTTGGAAGGGTGTTTTGGTCTTTTCCATACCCCATTATTTTAATTTCGTTTTTGGCAATTAGTTGGGGTCTAAACTGAACTTGGTCAGTTTATGCTTTACAATATTGAGTTAGGGTTTTTAGAGAAGAAAAAGGAAGAGGAGAAGAAGCAAGAATCGTCAAATTTTCGAAGCTAAGATTGTGGATTTCGTCAAAGGGTGATCCCTACGAGGTATGTGAGACTTTCATAGTGTTGGATTCGTTCACCCACGCTCCAATCATGTTTAGTTCAGCGAAATTTGTCCTAAAAAGGGTTGAAAGTTTGATATTCTTGATATGTGTTCTTGAATTTATTTTCGTTCTTGAATTGGGCTAAATTGAGGAGTTCTTGAGACTATCCCGTTGAGTTTTGGAGTTGTTTTGAGTTAGGTTATTGGGTACATTTACTGGGTATCTGAATCTAAAGAGAATTTGACAAAAATAATCGAGTTTAGGCGATTTGGGGTTGGAAAAACGAAGAAGGAAAAGTCGGGGGAATCTGGGCACCAGGTCCGCGTCGCGGACCTGTTCCTCAGATTTGGGGAAATCTCCTCGCGTCGCGGAGCGGTCACGGGCCGTTCTGCCTCAAAATTTATTTCGCGACCAAATATTTAAATGCATCTCCACGTCGCGGACTTGCTTTCAGACAGTGATTTCTTGATCTTTTCTCATGTTTAACTATCTAAAAAAATTCCTAAACATCATGAGATCTTTCCTATCACAAATCACAATCCTGAATCCATAATTCAATTCAAGGAAAGTTAAGAGTCAAGTCAAGAGGTTAAGAATTAAGTCAAGAGAAGTTCATCAAGTATTTCAAAAGTCTTTCACAAGCGTTTTAACTATGTTTTAAGACTTAAGCTTTGAGTTGAGGAAAGAGTAAGAGTAAAGTTTATTTCTTCAAAGATTGTACGGGAACTAAGTACTCCCAAGAGTTAAAAATGCTTTCACATTTGAGCAAGAAGGGAAACACCGATTTCCAAGAGAGCTTTTAAGCTAAGTTTTGAATAATTATCTCAAACCAAAGAAATAAGTTTTGTAAAAACATATGAGCTAAGTATATTTGGGAGTAGTATTGAGCACTGATATGGGGATGCGAGTTCACAATAACTCAAGTCTCCATAAACCATGTAGCCATCATGGGTAGTAAAGGATCATACTTTTTAGATGATTCCTTAAGTTCTTTTTAGCATAGATTAGTGGATCCACTTAGTTAAGGCGTTCTATATGACGGCTACATTTCTGGCAGCGTGGAAAAGACGTTGTATCACCACTTAGGCTCATAGTGGTGGTTGTCAGTTAGAGAATCTCCCACAGTATTATATTACTTTACATGTAAACTGAGTTGTTGTTGCATTTCTTTAACAAATTGAGTGGCTACCTACTGTTTTAAATGCTTGGTATCAACGGTACATTTATTGTTGTTTTTACTTTGCATTTGAGTTGAGTTATTCATGAGTTGAGTAAAGCCAAGGTAAATGTTCCTTTCAGACTACTTTCAAGCTTATGTCATGTTTAGTTTCCCCCCCGCATACTCGTACATTCAATGTACTGATTCCATTTGGCCTGCATCATTTTATGATGTAGACACAGGTAACTAGGATCAGCATCCAGTGCCTCGTTGATCCATTTGAGCACTCAGAATCAGTTGGTGAGCCTCCTTGATTTCTGAAGGACTCTTTTTACATTGCTTTAGCATTTCGGTTGTTAGGATGATCGGGGGTCTTGTCCCGACATCCCTATTTGTTTTAGAGGCTTCATAGATGAGTAGTCATAGTTCTTTAGTCTTGTATTTCAGATGTTTTGCTATAAGACTTGAGTTGCCATTTATGGCTAGTTTGAATGTTTTATCCATAAACGTTCTAATTTTAAATTGAGACAGTTGTTTTATAAATGCATTTGATCCTTGTAATAATGCTTAAAGTCTTCCGCTGAGAGTCTAGCCAGGCCAAGAGTTCGCTTGGGGCCATAAATAGTTTTTGAGTGCCAGTCCCGCCTAAGGTGTAAGCTCGGGGGGTAACAAACTTAGTATTAGAGCATAAAGTTCAAGAGTCCTAGGGAGTCTATGAAGCCATGTCTATAGAGTCCTAGTTATCGGTGTGAAGCGCGCCACATCTATAATTAGGAGGCTGCAATACTTAGGAAATTATCTCACTTCTTTCATACTCATTTCGTGCGGTAGAGTTCATCTCTATAAAGTCTCTTTCTAATTCGTGCTTGTGCGTGTTTTTCAGTTAACCATGCCTCCACGAAGAGCTATTAGAGGTCGTCCTGCTAGGCTTAATATTGAGGAGCAAGGGGTACCCAATGCACCTGAAGGGCAACCCCAATGAGAAGTTATTAATGCTGAGTTCAGGGAAGCGATAAGAATGTTGAGTCAAGTTGTGACCAACCAAGTTGGGCGGAGAGAGAACCGATAGGAAGGGAATGATACTTCGAGGATTCGTGAGTTCTTGAGGATGAATCCTCCAAGTTTCACTGGTTCAAGCACTACTGAGGATCCAAAGAACTTTATTAAGGAGCTGCAAAAGGTATTTAAAGTTATGCACATTGATGATGCTGAGCAAGTAGAACTAGCTGCATATCAACTGAAGAATATTGTTAGGACTTGGTTTAACTAGTGGAAGAAGGGTAGAGTGTTCTCTTGCCCCCAGGTGTTCGTCAAGGCAGCATATCAGTTGTTCCTTTATACTTTACTTGGATCTGTTTTTATGCTATTAGCTATTCTGTTGATTCTTCTCCAAACAGGAACAACCGATTTACAAGCTGAGGGAGCATCACCTGCGCGTTGGGCTTGTTTTGAGGAGGCCTTCTTGAGGCGTTTCTTTCCCCGAGAACTGAGAGAGGCCAAGGTATGAGAGTTTCTCACTCATAAGCAAGATTCACTAAGTGTTCATGAGTATGGGTTGAAGTTCACCCAACTATCCCGTTATGCTCCGGAGATGGTTGCGGATATACGGAGTAGAATGAGTTTGTTTGTTGCTGGGTTGTCTCGTCTGTCGAGTAAGGAAGGTAAGGCTGCAATGCTAATTGGTGACATGGATAGAGTAAGGTTGATGGTCTATGTGCAGCAGGTTGAGGAGGGGAAGCTGAGGGATAATGAGGAATTCAGAAATAAGAAGGCAAGATGTCAGGGAATGAGTCCGAGCAGCAAAGAAATAATGTGAACCGGTCTTCTTTCCAACAAAAGCAAAAGGGACTTGCTCCATCATCTGCTAGTGCACCTGCACCCAGAAACAAAGGTGAATACAATAGTCAGAATTCACAGCACTTCAGGGCTAGACCTGCCCAATCTCAGGATAGTATGGTACAAGGAGGTAACTGGGCTCCTCCATGTGCTAAGTGTGGTAGAACCCACCCAGGTAAATGTCGCGATGGCTCCACATGTTGTTTCAAGTGTGGACAAGAGGGTCACTTCATGAAAGAGTGCCCTAAGAACCGGCAAGGTAATGGAAATCAGGGCAATAGAGCCCAATCTTCATCAGTTGCTCCACCATACAGGGCTACACCTAGAGGAGTTACTTCCGATACTGGCGGACGAGCAAACCGCCTTTATGCGATCACAAGTCGTCAAGAGCAAGAGAATTCTCCAGATGTTGTCACTGGTATGATCAAAGTCTTTACTCTTAATGTTTATGCTTTGCTAGACCCAGAAGCAAGTTTATCTTTTGTGACTCCTTATGTTGCAAATAATTTTGATGTTCTTCCTGAGAAACTTTGTGAACCCTTTTGTGTTTCTACACCTGTTGGGGAGTCTATTCTAGTTGAGCGAGTATATCGTGATTTTGTCATTTCCATCAATCACAAGAACACTATGGCTGATTTAGTTGAGTTAGAAATGGTTGATTTCGATGTCATTCTTGGTATGGACTGGCTTCATGCCTGTTATGCCTCCATTGATTGTAGAACTCGAGTTGTTAGGTTCCAAATTCCTAATGAGCCAGTTATAGAGTAAAGTAGTAGTTCAGCAGTGCCTAAAGGTCGTTTCATTTCGTACCTTAAGGCGAGAAAGTTAGTTTCCAAGGGGTATGCCTATGACTTAGTCCGAGTTAATGACTCTAGTGTTGAGATACCTCATATTCAGCCAGTTCCAGTAGTAAAAGATTTTCCAGAAGTCTTTCCAGATGATCTTCCCTGAGTCTCTCCTGAGAGAGAAATAGACTTCGGTATAGACATTCATCCAGATACTCGTCCTATATCTATTCCTCCATACAGAATGGCTTCAGCAGAGTTAAACGAGTTGAAAGAGCAGTTGAAAGATCTCTTTGATAAGGGTTTTATTCGACCAAGTGTCTCACCTTGGGGCGCTCCGGTCTTATTTGTGAGAAAGAAAGATGGTTCCCTTAGTATGTGTATAGATTACCACCAGTTGAACAAGGTTACCATCACGAATAAGTACCCTCTTCCGAGAATTGATGATCTCTTCTATCAACCTCAGGGTACTACTTGTTTCTCTAAGATAGACCTTAGATCAGGCTACCATCAGTTGAGGGTAAGGGAATGTGATATTCCAAAGACAACATTCCGAACCCGTTATGGTCATTATGAGTTCTTAGTTATGTCATTTGGTTTGACCAATGCACCTGCATCATTCATGTACCTTATTTGAAAGTTGGGATGGTTGGATAAGGAAAGTCCAATCCGGATTTTGGAAGGGTGTTTTGGTCATTTCCATACCCCATTATTTTAATTTCGTTTTTGGCAATTAGTTGGGGTCTAAACAGAACTTGGTCAATTTACGCTTTACAATATTGAGTTAGGGTTTTTAGAGAAGAAAAAAGAAGAGGAGAAGAAGCAAGAATCGTCAAATTCTCGAAGCTAAGATTGTGGATTTCGTCAAGGGGTGATCCCTACGAGGTATGTGAGACTTTCATAGTGTTGGATTCGTTCACCCACGCTCCAATCATGTTTAGTTCAGCGAAATTTGTCCTAAAAAGGGTTGAAAGTTTGATATTCTTGATATGTGTTCTTGAATTTATTTTCGTTCTTGAATTGGGCTAAATTGAGGAGTTCTTGAGACTATCGCGTCGAGTTTTGAGTTAGGTTCTTGGGTACATTTACTAGGTATCTGAATCTAAAGAGAATTTGACAAAAATAGTCGAGTTTAGGCGATTTGGGGTTGGAAAAACGAAGAAGGAAAAGTCGGGGGAATCTGGGCACCAGGTCCGCGTCGCGGACCTGTTCCTCAGATTTAGGGAAATCTCCTTCGCGTTGCGGAGCGGTCACAGACCATTCTGCCTCAAAATTTATTTCGCGACTAAATATTTAAATGCATCTCTGCGTCGCGGACTTGCTTCCAGACAGTGATTTCTTGATCTTTTCTCATGTTTAACTATCTAAAAACACTCCTAAACATCATGAGATCTTTCCTATCACAAATCATAATCCTTGAATCCATAATTCAATTCAAGGAAAGTTAACAGTCAAGTCAAGAGATGTTAAGAGTCAAGTCAAGAGAAGTTAAGAGTCAAGTCAAGAGAAGTTAATAGTCAAGTCAAGAGGTTAAGAGTTAAGTCAAGAGAAGTTCATAAAGTATTTCAAAAGTCTTTCACAAGCGTTTTAACTTTGTTTTAAGACTTAAGCTTTGAGTTGAGGAAAAAGTAAGAGTAAAGTTCATTTCTTCAAAGAATATACGGGAATTAAGTATTCCCAAGAGTTAAAAATGTTTTCACATTTGAGCAAGAAAGGAAACACCGATTTCCAAGAGAGCTTTTAAGTTAAGTTTTGAGTAATTATCTCAAACCAAAGAAAGAAGTTTTGTTTTACAAACATATGAGCAAAGTATATTTTGGGAGTAGTATTGAGCACCGATATGGGGATGCGAGTTCATAAAAACTCAAGTCTCCATAAACCATGTAGTCATCATGGGTAGTAAAGTATCATACTTTTTAGATGATTCCTTAAGTGTTTTTTAGCATAGACTAGTGGATCCACTTAGTTAAGGAGTTCTATATGACGGCGACAGTTCTGGAAGCGTGGGCAAGACGTTGTATCACCACTTAGGCTCATATTGGTGGTTGTTGGTTAGAGATTCTCCCACAATATTATATTACTTTGCATGTAAACTGAGTTGTTGTTGCAATTCTTTAACAAATTGAGTGGCTACTTACTGTTTTAAATGCATTGTATAAACTGCACATTTATTGTTGTTTTTACTTTGCATTTGAGTTGAGTTATTCATGAGTTGAGTAAAGCCAATGTAAGTGTTCCTTTCATATTCCTTTCAAGCTTATGTCATGTTTAATTTTCCCCTCGCATACTCGTACATTCAATGTACTGATGTCATTTGGCCTGCATCGTTTTATGATGCAGACACAGGTAACCAGGATCAGCATCCAGCGCCTCGTTGATCCATTTGAGCACTCAGAGTCAGTTGGTGAGCCTCCTTATTTTTCGGAGGACTCCTTTTACATTGCTTTAGTATTTCAGTTGTTGCGATGATCGGGGGTCTTGTCCCGATATCCCTCTTTGTTTTAGAGGCTTCATAGACGAGTAGTCATAGTTCTTTAGTCTTGTATTTCAGATGTTTTGCTATAAGACTTGAGTTGCCATCTATGGCTAGTTTGAATGTTTTATCCCTAAACGTTCTGAGTTTAAATTGAGACAATTGTTTTATAAATGCATTTGATCCTTGTAATAATGCTTAAAGTTTTCCGCTGAGAGTCTAGCCAGGCCAAGGGTTTGCTTGGGGCCAGAAATGGTTCTCGAGTGTCAGTCCCGTCAAGGGTGTAGGCTCGGGGCGTGATATTTAAGACCACTCTTTTCGGACTCAGACTATTTGTTTAGGGTGTTTTGTTTAGTTTTCGGGGTTGCGCCCCCTTTTCTTAGACTTATTAGTTAATCAGAGTTTTGGTACAATGACTTTCAGGTTCTAGGGGTTGAATTTATGCATTAGTTATGTTTCATTGTTTAAGTTGAACCCTTGGAGTTTATGGGGACTCCATTTTTATTGTCATTTAAACCTTCTTCTGTATCTTTAAATGCCTAGTTTTTCGTTAAGTTGTTTAGTCGGGTTGTAGTAATGGTTCTCCAACAGAGGATTAGTGTGAGTGACAATCACGACGGTCTGAGTCGTGACACAAACGAACCCTTATTGAATTGAAATTTGACTTTATGTTAATTAATTATAGCGTGAAAAAGGATTGCCCTCTCCATTCCTCATTATTTGTAGTAGATTGAGAGACACATAACCAATTTTAAAATTAATGGTTTAAATTGTTATTCTTTTTTGTTTTGCCCCTACCCTATCTCTCTTCTTCTTCTTCTTCTTTTTTTTTTTGCTTTTTTAATGATTTGAACACTCATGCTTAAAGTGGTGGTGGAAAATGTTTATCATCTAACAATTTTCTCTTATCTAAATGTTAGTATCTATTTAAATAAAGTAATTTATATATATGATCTTATAATTCGAAAGTAAAATGCACCATTTTTATGTAATATTGTTATGCTATGAGAATCTTTTTAGCATGAAATAAAAAATTATAATAAGCATATCAAATATGTTAAGTATATTTATTTAGAATAAAGTGGAACGCAATTCACTCTACTAAAAATTGGGTCATAGTGAGGGCTAAAATAGTATATATCAATTCACTATACTAAAAATTGGGTTAAAATCAACGATCAGAGTTATTTTTTTAGGAAGAAAAACTGACGTCAATGGATGGACTGTACCTCGTCGATTTTGCATTTATTTGTTTCAGCCTATCATGTACCGTCAGTATGTTTTTTTATGACTTTAGAACAATTTTACCACTTGATCACATATGTTTATTGATAAAATACTTTTATCGCTTTTATTTATACTCTTTAACTGTAATTTTTTTTATTTAAAAAATTGATGGAGTCTATTGATTTTTGTAGAAAAATAAAAATTGAGGGATTGCGTCGACTTCTCTTAATTTTTTAGTTTTTAAAAAAAATATAATTTTCGTGTATTTTTTAAATAAAATTATCGATGGATGTCCATCGATTTTCCTAAAGTTCATTGGTTTTCTAATATTATTATTATTATTATTATTATTATTATTATTATTATTATTGTTATTATTTTTAGAAAAATAAAAACGGACAAACTAAATTAATTTTCCCTCAATTTTTTGAATTGATCATGTTTGTCAATTTTCTTTTCTTCGATTTTTTTGCATGGTTTTTAATAGTGTCAAAATATCTTCTTCTTTTCTTTTCTTTTTTTTACCCTCCTAGGAGTTTTCACACTTTTTGCTTCCCTAGTGACTCAAACTCACAACTTTTGAATTAAAAGTAAAAGATATTTATCATCCGAGCAACTCCTCTCGTCATACTCTCAAAATATCATCATCACAAATGGATCGTTTACCTTAATAAAAATAAGTTTCACAAAAATCACAAAGGGTTAACTCATAAATAAAAAAATTCGTGATCAATTGCTTTGAAGCCACTTCAAACCTTCTGACTTTTCTTTTTTTTGTTAACAATACTCACTTCGTTTTTTTAAAAAAATGGTGCTTTAGCCTTTTTATTTATTTCAAAATAAGTGATGTTTAAAAAAGGAATTAATCTTATTCCTTTAAAATTATCCTTATTTAATACATGAGATATTACACCATTAAAGGACTCACTTCTTTTTTCAGACTTTTATTAGGGTTAGGTTCGTAAAACACTTCTTATTTTTTAGGAATTAAGTAGTTTCTTAATAAATTTGCCTAAATTAAAAACACCATTTATTTTAGGAAAAAAAGACAAATATACCCCTGAACTATCGTAAATGGTATGCAGATACCCTCCGTCATACTTTTGGGACATTGGTGCCCCTGTCATTCAAAAACTAGAGCATATATAGGCCCTTCACTCTACGGAAGACTAAATAGGAACACGTGACACAATCTTATCCGTTGATCCAATATTTAATAAATGTCGGTCAGTGTCACACGTGTATGTCCGTTAATATAAATGTGGGATTTCTGTAATGTCCCAAAAGTATAACGGAGAGTATCTGCATACTATTTACGATAGTTCGGGGATATATTTATCCTTTTTCCCTTTATTTTAAAACAGAGTAAGTATTGAGGATATAAAAACACCACAAGATTCAACTTGGATATTTCCTTGAATAGATGTTTCGTCATTGACAACTATATATCAAGCATGATTCATAATTGCCATATTTTTCTTGAAGACTGGTATCTTTCAACCAAAGAACACTCTTTTGCCATGATCGACGGTAACAAAGGCGACTCCGTGTCCAAGGAGACTCAAATCCGAGACCTCTAATTAAGAATGAAGGAGTACTTATCACTCAACCATAACTCTTGTCGGTGAGATTATAAAGTTAATGTTGATTAGATTAGACAAAATTAGTTGGTTGGTTACGTTAGTGTTGAGTAGTAGCATAAGTGTAAATGTTTAGTTTTTTTTTTTTAGTAAGGAAATATTTTGATCCTTACTTTACACATGTATAAATAGTTAAAATCACTGGAATGAAAATCATTTTTTTAATTTTTCAAAATTCAGTTTTGATAGCATGTTGAATTCGTGGTTCAAAATCACTGGAATGAAAAGAGAAATATTGTTTCTTTTTTAGAAAAATCGAATTGATCTATAGTCAGTTGATACAGAGTGAATACATAAGGAACATATACACTTGATACAATTGTAATCATTGATATAATTATATTCTTTAATACACTAATATAAAGTGAATACACTGTACACAAGGAACATATATATTTGATATAATTGTATTCATTGTCAATTTCGTTTGCCTCTCTCCTCTCTATTCCAATTTTGTTTGCCTCTTTCTTTCTTTTAACATGTAGCTATGGATCGTAATTAAGCATAATATATCTCTAAATCTCTTATTAAGCCCAAACTATGGGCATATTCGAAAAATTCCTTTTAAATATTGGTCCCCTCTCACAATTAATGATAGTTATAACTAACATCCAAATTTTAGTTGTACTTGACATCTAAAATTTAGAAAATAGTTCAAGTTAACTTCTTTTTTTCGAAGGAAAAAGATTAATATGATTTTTTTATATATATTGTAGCCATATTTAGGTCACATGATTATGGCCATTTAGCAGCTAAATGATATTTTTGGTCTGTCATGCTCAGTTAAATATCATCACATCAAACAGAAGAGAGTACCAATAGGGGGAAAAAAATAAAAGTTACTCCGAAAAATGGAAAAAATGATTGACATGAAAGATGGGTTTCCCAATCGAGGCTGGCAGGATAGCTACATTGGGAAATTTGGATTTGTGTGTTGAAAATGAGTGTTCAATTTGGCATTTATAACAGTTGTCGTTAATAATTTGTAAAAGGCTCTCTACAACTTGGTAGTTACAATTTAATGCACCTTTTAGACATGTGTGTGTATATAGACAATAAAAAAGTTGTATAATATATCATGAACAGTTCACCTATGTCTTCATTGGGAGTGAGGAAAGGTTCATGGACTGATGAAGAAGATTTTCTTTTAAGAAAATGTATTGATAAGTATGGTGAAGGAAAATGGCATCTTGTTCCTGCTAGAGCTGGTAATTTTACTAACTACCGTGCTGTTTTATCTGTCTGTCTCATTTTATGTGACATTCTTTGTAAAATCATGTACGTGCAGGTCTGAATAGATGTCGGAAAAGTTGTAGACTGAGGTGGCTGAATTATCTAAGGCCACATATCAAGAGAGGTGACTTTGCTCCGGATGAAGTGGATCTCATTTTGAGGCTTCATAAGCTTCTAGGCAACAGGCATGCTAGTTTATGTTTTTAATAAATTTGATTAATATAATATATATGTGTGACTATTTCATCTAAACGTTATGTTATTATATGTAGATGGTCACTTATTGCTGGTAGACTTCCAGGAAGGACAGCAAACGATGTGAAAAATTATTGGAACACAAACCTTCTAAGGAAGGTAAATATTACTACTAAATTTGTTCCTCATGAAAAGGGTAACAATAAGTGTGGAGAAATTACTAAGAATGAAATAATAAAACCTCAACCGCGAAAGTATTTCTCAAGCACAAAGAAGAATATTACAAACAATATTGTAATTGTGGACAAGGAGGAACATTGCAAGGAAATAATAAGTGAGAAGCAAACTGCAGATGCATTGATGGAAAACGTAGATCAATGGTGGACAAATTTACTGGAAAATTGCAATGACGATGTTGAAGAAGAAGAAGCTGTAACTAATTATGAGAAAACACTAACAAGTTTGTTAAATGGTGAAGGTAACTCCATGCAACAAGGACAAATAAGTCATGAAAGTTGGGGTGACTTTTCTCTTAATTTACCACCCATGCAAGTGCAACTAGGAGAAAATGATGATTTTTCTGCTGAAATTGACTTATGGAATCTACTTGATTAAAAGAAGTTGTTATTGTAAACTTGTAATAGGGATACATTTGTTCTTTATACTTTGTATCCCAACTACAAGTTGTTAGGGAAGTAATGCTTTTAGAGTGGGTTACCATCCATATACATTCATAAGGGAATGGACTGGTGGTAATTTATTTGTATGGACTTGGACAAACTTTTTTTTCACGAGCTAACTTTTGAGTTGAGTTAGACCCAAGTTTCATATTTCTGGAATTAATAATTGCATATGCACTATGATATTATTCATGTGATTTTTAGGCTATTTATGTGATTATATATGTGCAACGTACTTATGCTACTTCCTTTAGTCTTATATTAAATGAAATGTAAGAAATTTTTTTCATCATATTTACTCATTATTTAGTGAAATTCTTCATTATTTTATATTTTCTAGGAAAATATTTCGAAAATAATCAAAAGAATAATAATGAAATTTTACCATACCTTTTTAAGAAATATGATTTATACCCATAAGTTTTAAAAACTATCAAACTAACCATAGATTTGTATTACATAGCACATGACTTTGTTATCCTAAGTTGATTGTTATCATTTTCATCAATAACCATATCATCACTTTCATATTCACTGAATATTTCATCACTACTGTGATGTTCACGTAAAAATTATGTAAAACAATGCAAACAACTACTATAGAAGGTGTTCTTGTAAAAGTTAAAAGTTTGGTGTAGAGTTTGAATTATTAAAAGTTCTTAAATAATGAGACTTGACCCAAATACTAGTTTTTTCTAGTATTTGGGAATTTGGGCAATTTGCCAAAAATATTTGTCAAATAATGGCAAATAGTATGGACAAACACTATTTATCAAAAAAATTCCCAAATTTTACTTGGGAAATCTATGGCCAAATGGGCCCTAAGTATACTCCCTTACGACCTTTCCCACCAATGATGAAATGATAACAAGGGTCTGTTTGGAAAGGCCAGGTAATTGTAATTGGTGTAATTATTAAGGTAGTACTTATTATCTTACTAATTACACAATTTAATAATTACGAATTTACGATGACATGTATGTTTGTCACAGAGTAATTACAAGTGCATTGTTTGGCTTCACAAATGTGATCATAATGTTATATTGAATTTTAAAAGTAAAATTAATTATCTAAACTAAAAAATTTATATTAGAAAAATAAGGGTCTTATCATTTATCCTTCAATCAATCATCTTTAATTTGATTTTTTTTATTTATCCTTTTTCTTTCCAAAAGTGTTACTATTTGATATTTTTGGGGAATCAAATGAACATCAACATGAGATATTAAATTTTCTAATAAATAAATAGTCGTTGGTGAAGGGACAAATAAATTTAAAAGGCTGGAAAAAGTGAACAAATATTCTAAATCTAACCAGTAGAAAGTTCAGCCCTACCTTTTGTTTTACCTACATTTTAAAGTTTTCCATTTAAATGTATTATAAGTAATTATTAAAATGGAAAATTAAAGGGATAATGTATCATATTGGACAACAATTCAATTTATTATATATAGTAAAATTACGCGCGCTTCGCGCGGGAATTTAATATCATAGAATTTATAAAATAATACTTAAAACCTATCAGGCATTAAAACTAAAACACTATATTATCTTACATACAAGATTACATAGTAGCAAACATTAATAATGTAAAGGAAAATGAAAATTATTACAGCTTATCATTTAGCCTTAATATGATAAGCATAAATTATAAATTAATGATTGTAAAAATACATACCAGGATCTGTAACATAAGCAATAGTGTCAGTGAACCACTCAACATGAGCAAAGTATACAAATATTAAATTGTGAAGAAGAAGAAGAAGAAGAAGAGGAGGAGGTTCCACTACTAAAAAATTGCCAAAAAACGACGGACTGCGTCGCTCCAAAAAGCGATGTTGTCACGACCCGAGAGCACCCCCTAGTCGTAACCGGCGTACTCGACCTCTCGGAGGTCTAATACAAGCCTCTTAGCATTCATTCATCGCATAGGCACTAAAAACCATAATGAATTAAAAGATTTCTTTACAAAGAAGACATTTCATAAATATAAAAAAAAGCAAGCGGAAGACTTTCTAGACTTTATACATGATGTCTCAAAACCAT
>JAJOOS010003293.1:0-26610 GCA_029582725.1 Solanum chiquidenum | reverse complement strand
CTTTTATGGGAATTAGTGACGAGTTTAGTTGCCACTAATACTATCTTTTAGCGGCGACTTTTATAGGAATTAGTGGCGATTAAAGTTGCCACTAATACTATCTTTTAGCGGCGACTTTTATAGGAATTAGTGGCGATTAAAGTTGCCACTAATACGGTCATTTAGCGGCGACTTTTATAGGAATTAGTGGCGATTAAAGTTGCCACTAATACGGCCTTTTAGCGGCGACTTTTATGGGAATAAGTGACGAGTTTAGTTGCCACTAATACTATCTTTTAGCGGCGACTTATAGAGGAATTAGTGGCGATTAAAGTTGCCACTAATACTATCTTTTAGCGGCGACTTTTATAGGAATTAATGGCGATTCAAGTTGCCACTAATACTATCTTTTAGCGGCGACTTTTATAGGAATTAGTGGCGATTAATGTTGCCACTAATACGGTCTTTAGCGGCGACTTTTATGGGAATTAGTGACGAGTTTAGTTGCCACTAATACTATCTTTTAGCGGCGACTATAACATGTATTAGTGACGATTTTAGTTACCACTAATACTATCTTTTAGCGGCGACTTTTCTAAGAATTAGTGGCGATTTTAGTTGCCACAAATACAATCTTTTAGCGGCAACTTCTATACGAATTAGTGGCAATTATAGTTGCAACAAAACCGCTTCTCAATCATATAAGTGTCGCTGCAAAAAGATTGTATTAGTGGCAACAAAATCCGCCACTAAATCAAATGACTATTACCGCTAAAAGATCGTATTAGTGGCACCTAAATTCTATAAAGAAAGTATTAGTGGCACCTAAATTCTATAAAGAAAGTATTAGTGGCAACAAAACCGCGCTAAATCTTATTAGAGTCATCGCCAAAGAAAGTTTTAGTGGCAACAAAATCCGTCACTAAATTAAATAACAGTTGCCGCTAAAAGATAGTATTATTGGCAACAAAAACCGCCACAAATCTTATAAGAATCGCCGCTAAAAGTAAGTATTAGTGGCAACATAAACCGCCACTAATTCATAAAAGAGTCACCACTAAAAGTAAGTGTCGTTGGCAACAAAACCCCCACTAATTCCTATAACAGCCGCCACTAAAAGTTTGTTTTACCGGCAACTAAATCAAATAACAGTTTCCACTAAAAAATATTATTAGTGGCAAATAAAACCGCCAGTAATTCATATAAAAGTCACCATTAAAATCTAGTAGTATCATAAACACGCCTCAAACTACGAGCATTTCCGTGATTTTCAATATTTCCCAACAAGTATTGACTTTTGAAAGCACAAATATCACCAAATTGACTGATCTACCAAATCAAACAAGATAAATATAGAATTTAGGGATACATGCCAAAAAAGCAAAGTAAATGGGAAGTTTTGTAATGTCTAGCACCATCTTAGTGCTAGGCAGTTAAGTTTCAGCAGGGTTTAAAGCAGGTTACATCTCATCTTTATTATGGAAAAATGCAGAAGATGAACATTCATAGTGTATTTGGAGTCCCGAATAAGGGGGAATATAGGCTGCTTGAGTAACGGCAGCAACAAAAAGCCTATTCTAAGCGTTCAAGATTCTCAATGGAATAAGAAAAACGAGGCTATCGAGGATATAACACAAGCCTACATGTGGATGGGCTTGTCATAAGTGGCCATGGCTGCTTCTTTTAGTGCCTCACTCATTGTTGGATGTGCATGACAAGTACGAGCAATGTCCTCACTTGATGCTCCGTACTGCAATGCCAGTACAGCTTCGTGAATAAGCTCCCCTGCGTTAGGTGACATAATATGGACGCCCAATATCTTGTCGCTCTCTTTCTCAGCAATTACCTTGACAATTCCCTCAGCATCATCAATTGCCTTGGCTCTACTGTTAGCTAGGAGGGGGAATTTGCCAACACGATAATCAACTCCGAGTGACTTTACCTGTTCCTCGGTTTTCCCAACATAAGCCACTTCCGGGTGGGTATAAACAACACCAGGTACCATATCATAGTCTACATGACCCTCCTTGCCTGCAATGAACTCTACGCAAGCAACGCCATCCTCCTCTGCCTTGTGAGCCAACATTGGTCCAGGAATGACATCACCAATTGCATGTACCCCTGGGACGTTAGTGGCAAAACGTTCATTGACCAAGATTCTACCAGCCTTGTCAGTTTCAACTCCTATCGTGTCCAATCCAAGTCCTGAAGTGAATGGTACTCTTCCAGCAGAGACGAGAACAACATCAGCCTCGAGAATAGTTTGATCACCACCAGCTGAAGGTTCAAGGGTCAACTTCACACCATCACCTGTAGCATCAACTGACACCACCTTAGTGTTTAGCATGAATTTCATCTTTTGCTTCTCAAGAGCACGTTGAAATTGCTTGCGAACTTCACCATCCATGGTTGGAACAATATCAGCTGCAAATTCAACAACAGTCACCTCTGAGCCGAGGCGACCCCAGACAGATCCCATCTCAAGGCCTATATAGCCAGCACCAATAACAACTAATCTTTTTGGAATTTCAGTCAGAGCTAATGCTCCGGTGGATGACACAATTTTCTTCTCATCAATGGTTATGCCAGGTAGACCTTTGACATCAGAGCCAGTTGCAATAATAATATTTTTGCCTTTAACAACAGAGTTACCACCTTCGACAGTGTCAACAGAAATTTCAGAAGGGGAGAGGAATTTACCATATCCCTTCACATAGTTTACTTTGTTCTTCTTAAATAGACCCTCAATACCTCGTGTTAAGTTAGACACGGCTTTATCTTTTTGTCCCATCATGGCAGGGAGATCAACTTCGACAGAAGAAAACTTCACACCATGATTGGCAAATGAATGTTGCGCTTCATGAAACATGTGGGACGAATGAAGAAGTGCCTGTACCAAATAATGAGAATATTAGAAGATTAGATGTAAACAAGTTTCAGTCTTCACAAACTGACTACTAAAAAAGTTTCAAGCACAGTCGGTGACAAAATATAATAAAATCATAGACCACTATACATCAATATTTACCGAATGCCATCCAAATTTCATATGGAGAAGAATCATATAATGTTTAAATGAAGTCACACAAACGGCACACCAAAGAGAATTATTACCTCGTGAACTCTGAGTATGGGTTATCAATGGAGAGAGGGGAAAAACAATAGTAAGTCCGATGTCGTTTAGTAAATAGGCACCCTATGGGCACACGTTCACAAATATGGCACCAGGTTTTTTGTCATCACTGAACAAATGTCCTCTTGGGGAAGTTATATCAGTGGAGTTGGTACATGAGAACCGACCATCATGTCACATTTAAGGGAATAGATGAAACTAATTTGGTAATAGTGGAAATAGTAGGCACATATAATTCATCTCACAGCACCTATGCAGCATTTCAGATGACCCCTCAACTCAAAATTGTCTTTTACTAGATTTCCAAACCTAAGGAAGATGACACAATCAGGAAGCAACTATTAACATTGAGAAGCCTTTATAAAAGGTAGAAGAAACTATGGCAAATGAAAAAATTATGAAAAACTTCCTGGAAGTCAAAATCTGATCTGCGACAGTTCCCATTTATTGGATAGTCAACCAGGACTACCCGACTGTAACTACTTGAATAGAGAGTATTAAAAGGAAACTAACAACAACTAAGGTCTAAGCCTCACTCCCAAACAAGTTGGGGTTAGCTATATGAATCCTCACTTACCATGTTACTCCATTTTAGCTCATCTAAGGCCAATAGTATATAAAATAAAGTAAAAATAAAATTCGTAAAAGGAAACTGAATTCTCTTATATAAAACTCAGAAAATACAAAGCTCGAAGAAGAAAAGGGCTAATATTCTAAAACACATAATTTTGCTCAATATTCAATAGCACAAATGCACAATAATATCTATAGAGGCCATCGTCCTTGTGTTAATTTATTTTTTTTGAAATTGGTTATTGTATCCATCGTCCTTGTGTTAATTAAAACTCAAAATCAATCAACTAAACTCAATCCCAATGTAGTCAAGTTAACTATATGAAAATCTTTATCCATTTAAGCCGTTATCAACAAAATCTATCCACTCTACTCTATTTAGGGTCTATTTCATTTCAATACTAATAATGTCTTTTACAACAAATAAATAGTTCTCTAGATCACATTATCCAACTCTCTAACCAAAACTAGAAGATTTCTCACGGACATTGAACCTTAATGTAAGTATAACAATAACAATTAAATCTTAGTTCTAATAAGTTGATGCCACTTATATGAATCCTTTGCTTTCTTTATATTATGTTTGTATCCATGTTCACATTGATTCCTAGAGATAAGTCTGATTCGTCCCTTTAACCATCTCCCGCCATCAAATTGACGACGCACATGCTAACAGCTACACCTAGAGATCTATGTAGGATATGGTCAAACCATCTCAATTGACACTTGCTCATTTATTTTCTACGTGTGCTACTTGTACATTCTATTGGATGCAATCATTTCTAATTTAATCCAATTCTATGTTTTCTTTCTATTATGTTCTTATCTGCTGTTCGTATTGATTCTGAGAGAAGTCTAATTCATCCCTTTAACCATCTATCACCATCAAATTGACGACGCACACGATAACTGCTACACCTGGAGATCTATGTACAAGATAGTCAAACCATCCCAAATGACACTTCCTCATTTATTCTCTAAATGTGCTACTAGCACCTTCTATTGGATGCAATCATTTCTAATTTTACCCAATCTCTTAAGTTCAACAGCCGCATTTCTACAACAATATGTTGGATCTTATAGACCTAACATTTGCTTTGTTAGACATATTTGTTTGCAGTACACGATCATAAACTTCCATTTCAACCATCCTATTTACCATTCTCTTGGACGAACGAATATGCATAAGCTCAGCGTAATTGCACGGTGAGTCGGTGGAATCAACAGAATTGCAATAATAAGCAACAGACAGATCAAATAGATCTTAAGAAAACGATCCAACTTCGAGAAAAGTAGTAACAATAACAAAATTCAGAATTTAGCAAGTGAAAGTCCATCAATTAACTTGTACATCTCAAACTCAAAAGAAGTTAGCATCAGCTACATAAAAAATAAATCCTCAGTATCCATTAGGTTTCAGCAAATTCATCATAATTTCACTATTTCCTTCTAATATACTCAACAAAGCTCATAAATTTCAAATAAACGAATGAGTAAATATACCTTAGAAGGAATACAACCAACGTTAAGGCAAGTACCACCGAGGGTACCACGTTTCTCGATACATGTAGTTTTAAGCCCAAGCTGTGCTGCTTTGATCGCCGCCACATAGCCGCCGGGACCGCCACCGATAACAACGACGTCGTTCTCATCGGATCCTGAAGCGAAGCCTCTGGTTAAAGAGAACGAATACTTGGAAGTGCTGTAGAGGAATCTGGATGACAGAAACGTTGTAGCCCTTCGTCTAGCTAAGGTTGAAATCGCCATTTGTAGAGGTCAGTTAACGGAATCGTGTATTCCGGTGAACTTTCCGGTAGGTTTTTTGGTCAATTTGGTGATTCGATGTGAACTGTTCGAGTTGTTGAAGACTCACTTTTCTTCTCTTATTACTACAAAGTTTATTCCTCTTCCTTTTCTTTTTATTAACTTTTTTTTGCATCACTGTCTACGTATGTATTATCAATTTGTTGGATTAAATCATGTTTACACATATATGATGAAAAATCAATTTGTTAGAGTATGATCGTGTCGTTATCTTATTACTAAAAATGATGTCGTTACCTTCCCAAAAATAATGCAATTTATTCAGACATTATATTTATAAATAAATAAAATACAAGATAGTGCAATACATCAAGAAATGACATAAATCAACTATCTAAACAAAGTGTGCACACACCTCAAAGCTAATTAAGCCAACTATCGATTATACTTTTTTCTACTTCAACTATTACCATCTTCTCAACTAGGCGTGTTCAATACATAAATGTTGATAATTCAGGTAATAAAAGGGGAAAAACAAACTGATAGTCAAAATATGAAACCCGGAAAAAAAAATCAAAATCATTGATAGGTGAATGCAAAGACAATCATTACCACACAATCAACAAATTGCTAATGGGGGACACACAACAGTTGAAGTTACTAATGCACAGGCACATAAATGAATATAAAGAAGATACCATAGAAACACACACACAAGAACCATAATAAGACTACTTTGAAACACAAGACTGACAATTTGA
Organism: Solanum chiquidenum; assembly: GCA_029582725.1. Lineage (NCBI taxonomy): Eukaryota > Viridiplantae > Streptophyta > Magnoliopsida > Solanales > Solanaceae > Solanum > Solanum chiquidenum. The sequence continues at coordinate 20,400 of JAJOOS010003293.1, read as the reverse complement.
ACTGGAGAAACTCTCAGTTACTGTAAATCCAGGATAAACATCAAGCAGACGCGCCTCGCGCAAACATTACATTTGTTTTCAAGTCAACAACTAAAGAATACCAAAAGAAGCATTTTGCTTTTTTGTCTTAATGCTGAAGAAAATATATGGAAACCTTGAATCTGTTGAAAAAGAGATGCCAAAAGGCAGAACTTGCACTGTATTTGAAGCAAAATATCAGCCATCATCCGAATCCCAACCACAAACTAAAAATTAGTATCTCAGCCACGCTCTCCTCGAAAGGAGGAATGAAGAACAGAACATATCCCAAAACTTATTATCCGATCAACTTTGGTAGGACCAAGTATATATTATACGACAGGGTACTAACTTTTCCTTCAGTATCGACACTACTGTGCTCATGCATACTCACTTAAGGACCTTTTTTCCAGATCCACTGGCCTCTTCACGCTGGAAAGCTCTAGGATCAAGAGGAATTGTTCCAATAGTCAGGAAACCAGAAGATTCAGCATGTCCATTAACTTTAACAGGCATAGATCCCACAGTGACAACATCAACTGACTGGGTGCTGGCCGCTGTGTTGGTAGTGCTATGTACATCCAGGGGCTTATCTTCCAATGGTTTCGGGTTGATAGTTAAGGAACCAATCTTCAGTGCAGTATTCACGAGTGGACCTCCTTCAGCCACAAGTTTGTCACCATTATCTGCACTCTCTTTGTTAGCTTTAGAAACTATGGAATTCAGTTCTGCAGGAACAGCCATGCAATTTCCAGATTGTTGTTGTTCACTACACTTTGAGATCTTCTCACTTTCACCAGAAGGTAAACCTGGAGTAGAATTTAGCTTGCGTGGAGGATCCAGTACAGGAACAGCAAATGGGCTATCGTAGGTCCTGATTAGCAGCTTGGCTTTCTCTTCCTGCAAGAGTTTCTGTCTGTTTTCATAATACATGAAGTCGTCTAGTAATGATGTCCTTGACGCATAATCCTTAAATACTTTCAGCATCTCAATGCCTTTCTTGTAGCGTATCTGCACATTGATAACAAAGGATGTCAGATTTTTCCCACTGCCTTTCTTGCAGCATATGTGCTTATTCACAACAAGGGAGAAATGATGTGATTTTCTAAAATGTAGAAGCCAACTTCAGTAAAGTGAAATGCAAGACAATGGCACCATGGCAGATATAAGCATCTGTAACTCATACCATAACATCAACAGGTGCAGGAGCCAGTATGAGGCAACAGTAAAGGTACTTCAAGCTAGATGGACAGTTCATCAAACTACCCTTATGATCCATACAATTTCAAAGGGTATGGTTTCATAATATGCTGTTTCTCTGATGTGGCTTTTGAGAAATTATCAGTAACATTGTTACAGGTTTAACATTATAATGATCTAGCAAGAGGTATGGAGACTTGTGGACAGGTACTGGAAGATTTCTTTGATAATGGAGATTAATGTTCTCTATATAAACATAGGTATAATGACAGTTATAGTGCATGCTGTTAACCATACCACCTAATCAAATTCTTAAATAAATGTACGTGTTTTCGATCCCTTCAAATCTGTATATATATATACTGTTGCCAAAGAAGAAAATGGCCAAAACATAGAGGAGGAGATTGTGTTGATGCCCAACAGACATTCTTAACAAAAGAAGACGAGGAAGAAATCAGAAAATAACTGATGCATAAAAGCTGATGGCAGCAAAAGAAACCACAAAATAGAAATACAATGCCACACACAGCATTAAGTATACTCTCAATTGGATGTGAATCAAATGGGGAGAAAGAACAGGGGACGGAGAGCATAAAAAAGTTTGCAATAGCATCACACAAGGAGGGGAAGAATAGTGATTGGTCGGTACTTGTCTTCATATGACATAAAATGAATAGTCGAAGTTAATTGAAGACATGCCTAATGTGTGTCACCTCCATTGGCTCCAAAAAAAAGAATAGAAGAAAAAAGAGGACCTCAGAGAGAAATCAATGAATAATGGGAAAAGGAGAGAAAAATGCCAGATAAATCATTGACAAGAAATTAGGCAGCAGGTTCTATGGCATTACCATATTGGGTTCATTTAGTAGCAGGTTTCATGGCATTGCCAATACAGGTATGTTACCCACCTCAGACCAAAAATACTAATTTCAGGTAAACATACTGGGGGAAAAAAAAGCAGTAAAAGCAAAGAGAATTGTATGTGTTGCATCACGCAGAATTAAATAACAAACCTCTTGTGTGTCTCTGCTGTTAGTTACTGGCTTGTTCTCATTGTTCTCTAATATAATATGCCTAAAGTTAGGGTTTGGGACATCCTTTATAAAGTGCCACTTCACAGGGAAGCTACCACTCCACTTATCTTGCTGCCAGAAATCCATGTCCTTGTAGAAGTCTACAGGACCAGTCATTTCAGCGACCCCACAAAACTGCCCACTTGCATTAACCTTCATATTCAAGATTCAAAGACAATATCAAATTAGTTGAGCTTATTTTGACAATGAATTATTTGGCTAAAATAGTTGGTGATTACTGCTTTGATTAGACCTAGTGGTATAAATCAACTAACCGAGAAAAAAAGGAATATTGGGCAGCCTCTTGGATTTCCAGCAGTAATTCTCTGAGCATCTTCATAAGCACTATTCAGCTTTTTGTTCCCATTAGGGGTTGATGACCAAACATTGTACTTTATACTCTTATGCACATCATCCTCACTGTATGATTTGATTACGAAAAACTTTGCATTCACGAAGTCCATCAGAAAATCACCTCTATTATACTCATCAGCATGAATAACTATATTGCCTTGCACATCAACATTTCCTGCTCTTGTAGAGTAGGCCTTCACAAGCAATTGCTTTTTCATTTTGTCAATTCGAGGTCCTCTATTCTGTTCCATCAACATATCAGGATTAACTTTCCCATCACTTGGGGTTATTCCATTTAGAAACTTTGTCCTGATTTTATCTGTATTAGCCCGCTCATGAGCACCTGATCTGTGATTAGACAAGTCAATTTCAGGTGGAAGCGGAGCTCTCAGTTGACCGTGATTAGACAAAGCCTTCCCATGAATAATGCTTCCTATAGCTTGAGCAACTTTACCCTATTAAAGGATTCACAAAAAAGCACAGAGATGCATGAGCCACAGTTCCATGAAGAGGTGAAGAAAGATACAAGATAGAATTTCTACAATAGGTACAAGAGTACACTTGAAATTAGAGCAATACTAACAAATGAACCCACGTAAAAGAAGCCCTATTGGACACCTTCCAAACACCGAAGAAAGTTCCTTACCGGGTGTACTTGAGAGGATGGACTGGAAAATCCATGTGACACGTGCTGCTTGCTCGATACAGCATTGATCTTTGCACTTTCAGATCCCCTGTTAGATGCACTTTTATAACCTGAAGCTGGCCCTAATGAAGTCGGGGTAAATATTGGAGATGTTGGAGATAAATTACGTTTAAGACGAAGATCATCAGCTCTGTTAGTAGAAGATAAAACACTATCCATTATCGGGTCTGCAGCATTCGCAGGAATACTAGATGTAGATGGCACCGCCATGGGGAAGTACGAAGATGATCCCAAGTTTTCATAAGGGGGGATTGTGTAGTAATGTTGTGGCCCTGCACATGGACCATCAACTCCTACTACAGCACCAGGAATGTAAGGGTTGTATGGGTTATATGAAGACTGTGCACATCCATAGTTAGGTGTATAATATACATACGGGAAACTTTCAGTTTGAGCATCCTGAAATGGAAAAAAAAAGTTACAAATACAGTAAACAGAGACAATACACTGCAACAAAAATATTAATGTAATTTGGTTAACTATGTAGAAGAATGAACTGACCATATACTGAATATCCTGACCATCCAGACCAAAAAATCCTTGGTGGCCATCCCAATCACCAGGTGATTCTAATCCTGACAAAATAAAACTTTAGCAGTAAGGGATCCAACTATCGTTCGCGATTTGGAATCTCAAGATTAGTTCTAGAATCATACCTACCATATTAAACAAAGTGAACAAAAACAAAATGAAGTATCATACCTGTACAGAAATAACCGTAATTGGTTGCAGGTGGATAATATAATCCCTGATCAACAACAAACTCAGGGGCTCCTTCATTATACATAGCTTGAGAGTTCTGAAGCAGGGGAGTAGTGATCTGCAGGTTTTCCTCAGTACCCTGAATCTGGCAACACAGAGAAAATACCTTTATCATTTTAACCATGACACTCTAAAATAAAATGACACTGAAAGTCACAGAACATTTTTGTTCATCTTGGGCAAAAATGTCTCAAATATCCCATTCTAATCATTAATACCAAACTTCAGAATATAATCATCCACATATCCTTGCTCAGGAATAATATATACTCCGACTACCACTCCTTCACAGAAAAGAAGTAAAACAAAAATGTAATACCTAATAGGTGTGTCACTCTAACAGTAAACCTAGACTCAAAAAGAAGCAAAAAATATTTCTAAAGGAAAACAATGCAGCAATTTGTCAGAACTGCTAGAAACCAACAAAACCTAGTGGCTGACCCACAAAAGGGAATAAGAAAGAATCTAAAATGCACTACCATCCATCAATTACATCAGCAAAGTCATACTACAAGTTTGACCAAACTCTTAATCCAACCTCTAATGCATCCAACTAGCTAATCTCAACTCCCATATAAAATCATAAATCTGCCACATCAGTCTCCATTTTAGCCACAACTCAAATCACACAAGGACATGTACACTAGAAAAACATACTACTACAAATAATAATATAATATCCAAGTTATAACTAGAAACATATTTTGTCATGTGCAATCAATCAATCAACTACATCTCAAATCATAAGCTAGCTAACGTACAACAACAACAACATACCCGGTGTAATCCTATGAGTGGAGTCTAGGGAGGGTAGAGCGTACGCAGACCTTACCCCTACCTCGTAGAGATAGAGAGGTTGTTAATGACAGTGCAAATCCTCATACTAGTTAGACAATTTTAGACAGGCTGTCAACCTACCAAAATCTTGCTCCTATATTTGGGTTTGCACCGAGAATATTTTGTAAAGCTCACATAAGAAGCACTCTGAATTTCACATAAGCAGGAGAAGTGAAACCATAAAGCTGAAATGGCACGATCGCATAGCAAATTAGTAATACAAAAAGAAGCACAACCAAGCCATAGCGAATAAACAATGTTTTAACTCACTAAACAGAAGAAGATAAAACCCAAAAAAAAATCAACATGCTCTGTATTAAATACAACTACCAAACCGCAATCCTAAACTAGAAGTCAACAATATTCAGCACATAAAGCATACAACAACAACAAAAAACACGGTGCAATCCCACAATGGAGTCTTGGGAGGGTGGTGTGTAAAAACACCTTACCCCTACCTTGAGAAGGTAGAGAGGCCATTTCTTACTGATAGACCCTCAGCTCAAAACAGATGAAACAGATGTCAATTAGCAACAAGCAGGAACAACTACACACGCCTCAATCCCAAACACAGAAAAAAGACAAATTATTCTATCTAAATACAGCTACCACACTGCAATCCTAAACTAGAAGTCAATTATATTCAGCACAATAAACACACAACAACTACCACACTGCAATCCTAAACTAGCAGCCAATTATATTCAGCACATTAAACACACAACAACAACAACAAAACCCAGTGTTATCCCACAAGTGGAGTGTAGGGAGGGTGGTGTGTAAGTGTACCTTACCCCTACCTTGAAAAGATATAGAGGCTGTTTCAGATACATCCTCAGCTCAAAGCCAGATGAAAAAGACATCAATTAGCAACAAGCAGTAAAAACAACACACAAAAAAGTAAATCATTCTGTCTAAAATACAACTACCACACTGCAATCCTAAACTAGAAGTCAATATATTCAGCACACTAAACACACAACACCAACAAACACATGGAGTCTTGGGAGGGTGGTGTGTACCCATACCTTCAGAAGGTATAGAGGCAGTTTCTCATAGACCTTCAGCTCAAAACAGATGAAAAAGACAGCAATTAGCAACAAGCAAGCACAACAACACACGTCTCAACCCCAAACACACAAAAAAGACAATTATTCTGTCTAAAATACAACTACCACACCCCTCAATCCCAAACTAGTTCGGGTCCACTACGATCCGACTAAAGACCTGCTGCAGAGCTAGCCCTTGTTCTATTGATTTGCTAGTTGCTACCAAGACGATTTCTTTATACCCAATCAAAACACCTCTACATGCTAATTCAATAAAAATCCAAACTTTATACCAAAAAAACACACCCATCACATACTTACAAACAATAAAATCCTAAAACAAAGATTTAACATTAAAAAATTACCAATTCCAGAGGAGATTCAGCACGTGGCTGATCTGCAGAACTGAACGATGACATTTGAACTGAACAACTCCTGAACAGAAAAAAAATAATTTTTTTACCATTCTACAATCTCTAAAGTTTTCAATTTCAAAAACAAAACATGGTTAAAGAAAAACCCTAACCTAGAAAGAGAAGAACCAAAGAAAAATGGCGTACTTTTGCATAACACGGAATAATTGGAACACGCGAGAGCAAGAAAGGGGAGCGGGGTATTAAGGGTGGGTGGTGGTGAGAGGGGAGCGGGAGAGGAGGTGGGTGGTAGGAGATGCAGCTGTGCACAACACGAAAGAGGTGCACGAAAGTTTTGGATGTACCTTTCCACACAGCGACACTTATATGTTGAAGAGGAAAAGGGGGAAAAGGAAATGAAACGATGGCGTTTCCGGGTTCTTTGGAACCATCTAGAGTCTAATGAATTCAAATTTTGAAAAGGGGAAGAAAAAGAGAAAAAATAAATGAGATGGAACCACCTAATGGGCTTAACGACACAATAGAACATTTTTCAACAAACTTTTATAAATACAATACATGAATGTATTTTTTAACTTGATCGTAATTGAGTAGACACATATGGTTTACATGTTAAATCACATGAGATTTTTCAAGAAAGACACGTGTGATAGCTTAAATGTCTACGTGCAAACACCTAAATTTTAAAAGACATAAAAATGCTAATAAATGTGAAGTTAAAGAGTATATTATAATACATTTTATTCAAATTCTTCTGTCTAAAATACATCTACCACACTGCAATCCTAAACTAAAAGTCAATTATATTCAGCACATTTAATACACAACGACAACAAAACCCAATGTAATCCCAAAAGTGGAGTCTTGGGAGGGTGGTGTGTATGCATACCTTACCCCTACCTTGAGAAGGTAGAGAGGCCATTTCTAATGGACCCTCGGCTCAAAATAGATGAAATTAACGTCAATTAGCAACAAGCAGGAACAACAACACATGCCTCATTCCTCTAAACACACAAAAAAGACAACTATTTTGTCTAAAATACAACTACCACACTGCAATCCTAAACTAGATGTCAATTATACTCAGCACAATAGACACATAACAACAACCCAGTGTACTCCCACAAGTGGGGTACAGGAAGGGTGGTGTGTAAGTAGACCTTAACCCTACCTAGAGAAGGTATAGATGCTATTCCCGATAGACCCTCAGCTCAAAACAGATGAAAAAGACATCATTAGCAAAAAGCAGGAACAACAACACATGCCTCAACCCCAAACACACAAAAAATTACAATTATTCTGTCTAAAATACAACTACCAAGCTTCAATCATAAACTAGTTTCAGGTCGACTACGCTCCAACTAAGCCCTGAGCTGCTGTGTAGCTAATCCTTGTTCTATTGGTTCAGTGGTTGTTACCAAGACAATTTCTGTATACCCATCAAACAACCTCTATATGCTAATTCAATAAAAATCCTAACTTTATACCAAAAATCATACACATCACTTACAGACAATAAAGTCCTAAAAGATGCTACTTCAATAAAAATCCAAACTTTATACCAAAAAAGCAAAGATAAGCATACCCATCAAATATTTAAGAACAATAAAGTCATTCAAACATAAAAAAAATTACCAATTCCAGAGGAGATTCAGCACATAGTTGACCTGCAGAACTGAACGATGACAATTAACTCCTGAACAGAAAAAAGGAATCTCTTTACCATTCTACAATCTCCAAACTTTTCAAAAAACAAAACATGGTTAAAAGAAAAACCCTAACCCTAGAAAGAGAAAAATGGCGGACTTTTGCAAAACACAAAAAAATTGGAATACGCGAGAACAAGAGAGAGGAGGTGGGTATTAAGGAGTGGGGGTAGGGGGGTAGAGGAAGTGGGTGGGTGGTGGGAGATGCAGCAGTGCACAACACGAAAGAGGTGCACGAAAGTTTTGTATGTACCTTTCCACACAACGACACTTCTTATATATGTCGAAGAGGAAAAGGGGGAAAAGGAAATGAAACGACACCGTTTCCGGGTCCTTTAGAACCATCTAGTACCTATTGAATTAATTTTTTTGAAAATAGAAAATAAAATAAATGAGATGGAACCACCATAATACATGAACGTGTATTTTAGTTTGATTTGAGTTGATATTTATGTCCTTTAATTTTAAGTGTATACAAATAGATATTTGAATTGTAATAAAGTTAAACAAGTTGACAGATATATTCTACATGAGATTCGACATGTAGGATATGTGTATCTATTTTGTTTAATTTTATAATAATTTAAGTGTTGATTTACGTACATTCAAAATTAAAAGGCGTATAATTAACTAAATTGAAGTTAAAAGACATGTTACATATTTTGTTGAATTTTATTTGCATTCTAATTTTATGGGATTATAAATTATTTTTTTTAAAAAAAACACATTTCATTGTTTAATATTTTTTTCTTTGGGATTCTTTTTTAATCTACAAAATTCAACTACAAAATTCAAAGAAAAAAAAAGTATCTATCTTGAAATCAGTACAATTGAATTTGTTAATATGGATCAAAGAATATATAGATTGGGATGATAAAATAATTAAATTTGCTAATGTCAACTTATTAGACATGATAGTAATGGAAAAATAGATATATTTATAGGCTTTTGTGTGAACTTTGTCACCATAATAATTCAAATTCACACATTGTATTTACTTTACATTGAGCTACGTAATAATAGGGAAGGATGTCAGATTTATTAAGAATAATTATATCTTTATATTTATTTTGATGGATCATTATCTAATTTGCGATTTTACGATTTCATAGATTAAATGGGCTAATGTATGATTCTAGATTTTTCATAATATGAACTGCTCAAGTATTCCACGAATAAGATCATACCTTACCTGACATATCAAAGAGTTACATTTGATGTTATTTATGTTGAGTTGTATATGCTTTGTCTTTTTTTATCACCCATCGAGATAATAATGATATCTATCGCTGAAAGTAATATACAGCCTATATGTTACTAAATATTATTGATGACGCCAAATTATCTCCCATAGTAAATGATAGCTAGTAAAATTAATTATCATTGTGGTGATTCGGACAGATTAATAATAAAATAGACGATATTAAATTTTCATACTATATAAAATGTATTTGTTTTTGTTAATATCATAGAAAATAGCCATACCCATATATAAAACGACGATTCAGCTAAGTTTCTCTTTTTCCGTGCCACAGTAGAGGAAAGCGCGGTGAACGACAGCTCCATTTCGAGATCTACCTATTCGAATTCTCCGATCGCCGGTCGCCGGTCGCCGATCTCCGGTAAGCCGTCTTCATCTCTTCCCTGCGAACGTTTTTCTCTCTCAAAGGAACTAGTTTTGACATTCATCTGCATGAAGATCGATCTGCCTTATAGTTCGTAATTTACTGATTTCTAGATGTTATTCCGATGCTCTTAGAAAAAATTGTTGTCACAGTAATTGATTCTCCAACTTTGAAAAAAATAAATAAGGTGGATCAAAAGTCAAACGTGCATTGGTGAACAGAGTTAGCCAGTAACTGTAGTTGATAGGTATACAGTGGAATTGGTGCACCACAAGCTGGCCTGGATACTGTGGTTATCAATAAACTAAAATAAATCATAGATGCAGATGTAAGCAATGGAAGTGTTGAATGTTTTTTTATTTAGCAATTAGAGTTTGAGTGAGGGTAAAGAGAAGAAGGGTCAATGATCATAAAGGGTTAGTGAGCATTGTGACATTCAACTTTCCTGTCACAAAACCGTGGATCTGCCTCTACTTCTTGCATATTTGAAAAATGCTATTTTTAACAATTTTAGAAATAGAGAGTTACAGAATGTTTACACGGTCAATGCTGTATGTACAGTGTGGTTACTGAAGTTTGAATTTTTAAGATTGTCATTTCCTGGCTAAATACTGTTATTGGTTTTGAGGAATACCAGTTCCTAAATAGTGCTTGATGGTATCTGTGGCGATTGACAAGGATACGAGAACATAATCGGGTCATCTGAATTTCTATGAAAGGTGTTGTATCATTGTTTTCCACTAGAAATGAACTATTCCTCTGTCGATCTCATGTACTCAGGGGATTTCATATACGTGGTGTTTTTCATTATAGAGTCAAGAGAACTGATGCAGCTTTTTGCTGTGAGGTTATTGGAATAATTCACTTATTGTGTTTAAAGTTGTACTTTTTACAATGTCCATTGCAAATTGAAATTGTGGAAAATGAGTGTTGGTGGTATCATTAGCAACAAAGTGAAATAACTGTTGAGGAATAACTAACAAGGATGGGGAAAAGGCTTTCTGGCCTGGGTTGTACATGTTAGCTTGTAAGTATCAGAGAGAACAAGTTTTATATTTAACATTACCAATTTCAAAAAAAAAATAGTATCAGAGAGAATAAGGTGGAAAGATGCAGAGTATTGTAGGAACCACACCTAGAATTCTTTGGAATAACTCCTCAACAAAGGCTGCAGATAAAGCAATAATGAAGCAACATAAATTCAGAACAAGTAACGGAGTCAATTCATAATGCTTCATTGTTGAATAGAACATAATCTATTAAAAATCTTGTTTTTTTCTTACTAGCAGTATTTGACTTTATAGACATATGGCGTAAATACTGTATGAAATTACCTAATTAAAGACCCATTCTGCATAAATGTACTGCAAGATACAAAGTACTTCAGAGCTACATGCAAGAAAAGATTTTTCCTTCTCTTTCCGCAAGATGCTATTTATTCTTTTTGTAATTAATTGCATTACCATAGTCAAAGTGACCGGAATCAGTGAAAATTTTATATTGATTCTAGGATCTTTATAAATGATCTCATCCATTTTTCAGTTACACAGAGATGGGGCTGTCTTTCACCAAACTTTTTAGTCGCCTCTTTGCTAAGAAAGAAATGCGTATTCTTATGGTTGGTCTCGATGCTGCTGGTAAAACCACAATTCTCTACAAGCTCAAGTTGGGGGAAATTGTTACCACTATACCTACTATTGGTACGTTTCTTGTGAATCCAATTTTTATTCTTCTCACGAGTTGCACCTCACAGTCTAACATAATTTTCTACTCATTGTGGGATATACTACCGAAAGTAAATTGTGTTGATATATCTAAGCCAAAAAGCAACATGCAAGATGGCTTATTTTTCTTGTTACGTGAAAATGCCTCGAAATCTTGCAACATCCTTTCAAATCATTTGCACCACACATGTGTTGATAAGAGAACAATGTAATCTTTGAGATTCAGGACTGTATCTCTGGAGATTAAATAATTTTAAATGGCTGCAATTTTTGCCTTTGGCTATGTGTCTTCATCAAGTGCTTGTCATGTGTGTTGTGTACTTGTGGAGCAGATCCTTCTTGTTGTCAATTTTGTTATGCAGCTGGTTCTTTCAACCATCTAATCTTTCTATTGACAGGCTTCAACGTGGAAACAGTTGAATACAAGAACATCAGCTTTACTGTGTGGGATGTTGGGGGTCAGGACAAGGTAAGAAGCTCTTATGTCCTCTTACTCATATTTTCATTTGAAACCTTGTGATTCTCTGGGTTTATTTCTAGTTACTGGGGGTTATTCGACTAGCCTGTATTTGTAGTGTATAATTTTCTCGTGATTTATGCTTCAACAACTAGATAAATGTCTTTTGGTCTAAATATCTCTTTCTATCTATGTGTATATATATGAGAGCTTATTTAATGTTCAAAATGTTTACCTTGTGATTATATTTTGCATGCTCTGTGAGCTTCAATCCTAGGTTGGTGAAGAGAGCAGAAAGAGAGACATCGCCATTGGAATAACCTTGAACCAAATCCTAATTTATCTACTTTGAAAAATCATAGGATTGTTATTAAGTTTTCTGGAACTTTTCTGGCCGCAGATATTTTTAAGCTACTGTTTGTTTTCAAATGGGAAAACTAAATTGGGGCAAAGAACTAGCTCGTGGTTGAGCTATTATTGAGTTTGATCCTTACTTGAGCTCGATTTTGCATAAGGCTTATATGCAATTGGAGCCAAGCTCAAGTGCAGAGTGTATATTATGATTCACTGCTCGTATACCACCTGCAGCCAATGGAGGGTTCAGATCCATGATCTTCAAGAACTTTTATCTTTTAAGCCCCCAGTCTGGTGAGGTTTTGAGTTGCAAACGTTTGCTGGCTGATTATCTCTTGGACACTGAGGTGGTGTCTTTTATATACTGGCGCCAAGGTGGATATTTGTATCTAGTGGAGCATCAGCAGACTAGTTAATTACTGGATAAATCTATCTGAACGTGGTGTCATTCTTGAAGGTTTTGGAGTCCCTTTGGTGTTTTGCGCATAAGAGGCTACTTTTAGGCACATGGTTTCCTAGGCTAATCGTGGTTAAGTCTCCAAAATATGATCAGTATGTGGCCAGCATTGCATTCTGAATGGAGATATGGACCTTCTTTGGTTCTTTTGCTGCTAACATTGGCTATTCTACAGTTCAATTGTTCTTTCTGTTCAAGAGGCACAAAGTTAAAGTTTATACATAGTATTTTGATTCTTGGGAACTTGAAAAACAATACTGATCTGCTTACTTCTTTGTGATCTGTTTGCAGATTCGACCTCTATGGAGGCATTATTTCCAGAACACTCAAGGCCTCATCTTTGTGGTTGACAGCAATGACAGAGATCGTGTTGTTGAGGCAAGGGATGAGCTTCATAGGATGTTAAATGAGGTATAGAAAGTGAAGTTAGAGGAATCTTTTATGATAGATCATAGATGTCTCGAATCCTCATTTCATTTCTCTGCAGGATGAACTAAGAGAGGCTGTGCTGCTTGTTTTTGCAAACAAACAAGATCTTCCAAACGCAATGAATGCAGCTGAAATCACCGATAAGCTTGGACTTAATTCTCTTCGACAGCGGCACTGGTAATTTACACACTGATACCATCATTTGCTCAGTCTGGTTCTGACTTCTGACTAGCTAAGAGAGCCTATTATCTGATCCTTCCTCTTTCTTCCTCTCAGGTATATCCAGAGTACATGTGCCACTTCTGGAGAAGGGTTATACGAGGGACTTGATTGGCTATCGAACAATATTTCAAACAAGGTATGTGTTTATTGACAATCAAACCCCTTCCCTTGCCTCCCTTTTCTCATTTCTAATGTGTTCTATCTGGTTCAATTTCAGGCTTAGAGCATCAATTAGATTCTGCTCTCGCTTGTCGCTCACTTACCTATATCTGGAGTATAGATGTTAAACACCGTTTGGTTATTTTGGATAGAAAGAAGATTAATCTCTGAAAATATCCTGCATTTCTTTCCCTTTTCATGTTTTTTCTTGTTAATGAAATCCCATGGTTAAAATTACTTGTGTTTGTTGGTTAGTTGCTACATTGCTTGCAATGTAAAACATTAATATTGTATTTTGTATCGTAGCCGGAGCTACTTTAACCCTTTTAATTGTGTCTTCCCTGTCCTCCAACACACGCCATCTTCACCCTAGCTTCCGACCCTTGTAATTTTGTAAATTGAATGAATAAATTGATGATTTTAAGAAGTAATTCTACTAACTACATGAGCCAAGGAATGGACGTTTCAATGGGATATGGTACCGGCATCTAATCAAAATTGCATTTTAGTGCTATTTTCCTAATATAAAATGACTTTTTTAAAAGCTTGGGTTATCAATTGCTACAAATTTTGAACATATTTTTCTATAAAACTAGTCAAATTATGATGAACACGTATAGACAACAATCAATATCTTTATGAATGTACACAAAACTTTATGAATTCATTTTCCAAATTCAATGGAATGACACAAAAAGCAACAAACTCTTTTAATTTATTACAATTTGATCACAGAGCGGAACTATAGAAGATCCTCTTTAAGATCAAACAATTATCATCGAATTGAGTATGATACACAATGACATATCTAAAAGAGCAATGCAAATAAAATAAATAAGGTGGTCTCTTGATCTACACTATGAATATCATTTTGTGTGATCAGAGACTTCTTTAGTAGAACTACTGTTCTTTCTAAAAGGAGAGTATCCTTTCTGCAACAATTTTTCGACTTCCTCAAATTGCATCCCTTTGGTTTCAGGAACGAGGAAGAAGATGGCTATGAGTCCAAGAAATGAAAACCCCGCGAATAGGAGGAACGTACCAGAGGACCCAAGATGTTCAGTTAACGTCAAGAATGTTAGACTAACAATTAGATTTGAAGTCCAGTTTGAAACTGCTGCAAGGCCTCCACCAACTCCTCTGAATCTCAAAGGGTAAATCTCAGAGTTGACAATCCAAGGAACTGTTCCCATACCCGGGGAGTATACTATGATGTATAATGCGAGGAAAACAACTGCTAAGAACCCAAACTTGCTTGGACAACCTTTTGTGTACCAAATGCGTTTCTCTGCTTTGCAAGCTCCTGCTAATGCATCTGTTTTTGCTATACATGCTCCAGGAGCATACTGCACATTGAAAATCAGATTCAAAATCAATCAGATGTAAGTTATGTTAGTAGACGAGCACCCGATACATCTAAAACTGCTATAGTAAGAAGGCGGATGCCTATGTTGCTAAGACTCTCCTAAAATGATGTTGCACCTGTGTCAGATGACAGATCCTTCAAAATTGCATAGCTTTTGGAGGATTCGACACATATTCACTAGATGGTGATTTTTTGAAGAGTCCGAGCAACATAGGATGACAATAGAGAGAGTTAATACACTCACTTTAGGCTCTAGTTATATGAATCTTAGTAATGATCTAAACATGTATCATGATAATATTCAAGTTTCAAAAGTTTCTCTTTCTTTCTTAAACTCCGTGTCCAATCATCACATAAACTGGGACGGAGGAAGTATTTGAAACGAGTTATAGATTCAAAGATAGAGTTTGTTAGTGACTTACCAGATTGGTGTTTGAACAAAATCCACACTCAGCTTCTTTAGCCAAACACTTCATGCAATTCCAAGAGGCTGGATTTGGGGCACTGGCATAGGCTGTACAAGTATTGTTGCCAAAATGAGCAGTTTCAGTACTGCTGATTGCTGGTGCATGAGCCGATGCTTGGAAGAACACGACTGACAAGACAATGAGGCACGAAATGATTCCCACCATGGAGATGATCATGAGTCTCCTCCTACCATATCTATCGACAAATGCCATACTGACTATGGATCCAACCGCGTTAAGACCAGAGGTGATAAGTGATAGTGCCACAGCAGTCTTATTAGATGCAATTCCAGCAAATTGCATGATAGTTGGACTGTAGTACATAACAGTGTTGATACCGACGAATTGTTGAGCCACTTGAACACAGATACCAGCATAGAGTGCTCTTCTACATGTTGTGCTTCCAAATGCTTTCTTGATTTGAGTAAACGTGCTACTTCCAATGGAACCTTCGATTTCCTTTTCTTCTTCAACCGACTTCTTCATTGCCAGCATTTCATTCTCTACTTCCTCCGCTGGATAAATTTTAGCTATGATATCCCTCGACTCATCAACTTTACCCTAATATATACGAATCAAACATCATTAGTACATAGTTTTTTGCCAAGATTTGCTTACTTGTCGCTATAATTTAGCAAGAGTACCTTTCTGTAAAGCCATCTTGGAGACTCAGGGAGGAAAAGCATGAGTACAAATTGAACAACTGCTGGAAGTCCAGCAATGCCAAGCATCCAACGCCACGTTCCTTTCACCTGAGACAAGCCGAACATGAGTTACTATGGTTCTTAGATGGACTAAAAAAACGTGTTGCCATCAGCTTCATTTCATCAAATCCACGATGGCATTTAGCACGTCTAGTCTCATACAAAAAGAAGGAAAATGAAGTTCGTTGTAGTTACATCAGTGAAGGCAAGATTGATTAGATACGAAAGGAATTGTCCTCCAGTAATGAGTAAACCGTTCAGGCTGACAAGAGCACCTCTGATCTTATGAGGAGAAGCTTCTGATATATAAAGCGGAGCTGTCATTGATGCCATTCCAACTCCCAAACCAACGAATATCCTTCCAACGATGATCACCCAAGGAGCTGGTGCCATAGCCATAACGAGTGCACCAGCAAAGAAGAGAACATCAGCAATGAGAATAGAAAGTTTCCTTCCGAACTTATCATTAAGCCAACCACCAGTAGCAGCACCGAAAATTGCACCAGCAACAGCCATACTAACAATAGTTTCTTGTAGCCACGTCTTCCTATCAACGTCTTTGAAATCTTCCCTTATGTAGAGAAGCGCCCCAGAAATAACTCCGGTATCATAACCGAATAGAAATCCTCCAATGCCAGCTGATAAAGCTAGCTTCATAATATAAGGAGTTCTCCATACTGCACTCCAGCACTCTGTAAACTCTGTTTTATCTGCTTTGCTTATTCCTCCCTCTACCATTTTGTTTGCATTCACACTTCTTGATTGCTTCAACTACAACATTACAACAACGACCATCAGAGGCGGATCCAGAATTCAAAATTTGACGTACAAAATTACAACAACGACAATCAGAGGCGGATTCAGAATTCAAAATTTAACGACTTCAGTATGATGTTTTCACCACTGAATCAATTGCACATTTTCAATCATAGGCTGTGTTGCTCAGACTCTCCAACAATGTTGTTACACCCGGTGCTCGGACTCTTCAAAAATGTCGACATGTGTGTGTCGGATCCTCCAGATTAGTGTATTTTTGAAGGATCCGACACGGGTGCGGCAACATTTTTAGATAGTCCGAGCAACTTGGGTTGCACCCGTGTCAGATCACAGACAACTATTTTGAGGATCCAAGACGTAAAGAGTATGAGCAACACAAATTATACAATTTGGAGGATCCAAGACACACCCGTCACATAGGCATTACGTTCCGTACAAAATATACTATGTTTAGTCAAACACCCTTCAACAGAAAATTATACAATATTTATCAAAAAGTCATACTAAGTATATGTATACATAGGTCAAAACTCAAAAATCACTTATTTATTAAATCTGGAACAACCTTAACGAAATTCTTGATTTCACCATTGGGACTACATTACATCACTATTTACAATAACATTGCCTCAATCCCATAGTCCAATTCGATCGATCCAAACAATTTCTACCCAAACCATATATATATATATAATAACTAAAAAATTTCAACAAATATTAATATCTAAACCTATAATCAACAAAAAACTTACGTTGATTTATCAAATTTAAATCCTGAATCATCCTCTCTGAATCCAATATTATATACTCACATATATATTAACACACATTACATGAAAAATTGAAACAACATATAACCTTTATGATAATTATAGACGTAGATCAATTCTTCACATAATTTGAACATTCACATGTTTAAAATAAACATACTTACAAAGAAAAGATCATGAAATTCATAACAATTTTGCTAATATTTAATTTCCAAGAGATAAATATTACCTTAAATTTGAATGATGAGATTCAGAAATGAAGGTAGAAGGGAGAAATATAAAGCTATTTAATTTCATGCCGTTGTTTATATTTTCAATTTTAAATCAATCAGTCATTAATTTTATTATTTTTATTTTTTAGTAAAGATAACCACTTGTTTCCTTATTTTACTCACATATATATCGGGAAATATAAGATTCACCTTTAATTTCGATATGTTATAAACAAATTATAATGTAGAGATTTATATGGAATAATAATCGCTTAATTATTGTGATCTTATCTGATATTTTTAAGATATATAATTAAAATCAGGTGTTTATTTTAAACTGGATAAGATTTTGTCTTAGTTATATTGACATATAGTTAATCACTTTATAAAGCATAATTTTGACATAAAATGAGTCTCAAAATTTAAATGACTTGGTCAATGAAGAATTTATATAATCGATTTCAATTTCTTTGAAATTGAAGCGCAAAAATAATTATTGCATTAATCACTTTATTCAGAATATATGAGAAAAATAAATAAATATATCCTGTAATACTCCTCTTTTAGGCATTAGAATCTTATTAAAACACTTGCAAATAATTTTGAAAATGTTACAATGCATTAGTGGATAATTTTGTGTTTATTTGTGTTTAGACGCTACTGTTTGTCTCCATATATAAATACCAATCATCTATGGAGATGTTGAATGTTCATTTTCATTTTTTCATTCTTTCTTTTTATTAGTATAGGTTTTTAATTTTCTTTTCTTCATCTTTTTATTCATACTTAATAATTAAAAAAGAAGACATAGAAAAGATGATGTCACTATATAACCTTCACTTTGATAAAGATCATAGATATATTCTTCCAAAATTGATCACATTATTTGGTACAATTTCAACAAAATGAAGAAGAAAGCTTAATTATCTTGGAGATTCATGAAGAGAGAGTCATAGTAGGATAAAAGAAGATTCATTTGTATTATTTTGATCTCAATTAATATTATTCTATTCTCTTTTATTTTATTTCTTCGTTTTGAACAAAAAAATGGATATTCTATTCATTGTTGTTGATGATGATGAAAAGATGCACATTTTTGCTTTTGTATATATCTATTTGTTAATTGTTGCCCCTAAAAATATATGATATGGTCTATCATATTAGAAATCAGTCACAAAATAAATGAATAAATCTTCTTTTTAGTATTAATTTTTTTTAATGATATATTTTAATTGAGCACACCCGATATCACTTTGTAAGAATACACTACATTGTTGTTGTTTTAATTAAACATATAAAGTTGATATATTTTTTAATGTGAATGAATAACACATGGCAATGTGAGTTAGTAATGAAATCGTATGAGGATATATGTAAAGTTGTGAAGAATAAAATTAATTTCGAGTAGAACACTTTTTTATTGCAATTTGTTATTTATCACATTTAAAATTTCTTCATTTGTTAAAACCTTTACCTTTTCATTTTCTCCTATCAAATAAATTAGGAGAACTAATCCTACAAACATAATTAAAACTTTGAATTTATCATTCCCTAAAATAATCTCATTAATTTTCCCTTCCTAAACTAAGAAATATTTCCTTTTTTTCATTATTTTTTACATATATATATTCACTTTCATAATTTATATATCTTTATCTTCATAACTTATATTTCCATAATTTCTATAATTCCTCATAACCCCCAAATTTAAATGTGTAAACTTATGATAATTTATTGTGTTTCTTAATGAATATCTATATAAATGTGTATGGTAAGGCAATCCTTTTTTAAGCAAATGTTAATGTACTTTAATTCACATTCCATGTACTCATGAGAAAAATGTTATGAATTATGCATATTGATTTTTTCTTGCTTTTTAGTTATTCATGTTGAAGGGATCAATTCTTGAACACAGAATCTTAGACTTTAACTTATAGAACCTTCCATATTAATAATATATATGTTATATGTTCAATCAAAAAAATTAATGCTGCAAAGAAAAACAAAAAGTAGGGCGGAAAACAAATTTTACAAATAATATTTTATATGTTCTTCTCATATTATAACACACCTTTCTTTCGCTATAGTCATCGCCCATTTCTATATTATATACAAATATTTTTGTTTAATCTATTCATGACGACTCTTTTGTGAATTCAATATGAAAGTAAAGTGATGCAATCTTTCTAGGTGTGTAAAATTTGTTTTCTTAGTTTTACTTTTGGCAATCAATACCAAGTTTAATTACAAAAGTTTGTTTTCTTAGTCAATATCATTTTTGACTATTTTCCATAAAATAAATCTAGCAAATAAAGGTGTACAATCCTCAGATAATTTTGAACTCAATGCTATAACGCATTAGTAGAAAGAAACAAGATCGAATTTTGTTACTATTTAATATAATAATCTTTTACCATTTTCAATAGATTAAAAGTTTTTTTTAAAAGTTCAATAATATTTTCTTGCATGATCATGACATAATGTAGTACATCTCATCTCATATCCAAGTTTTGAAGTTATTAGTTAAAATTTTCAAGTTATTAGAACTTCTCCAATTATTTTAGGATGTTAAATTGATTTACTCAAATTTTTGTATTT
>JAJOOS010003292.1:0-23552 GCA_029582725.1 Solanum chiquidenum | reverse complement strand
TTTAGTTCTTGAATTACACATGCTAGGTCAGATATTTCAGTTATTCAGTTATACATGCCTCAGTTATTAATGCATCAATATCAGTTTAATTATTGCATCCCCAGTTTGCATGTCCAGTCTGAGTTATCCAGTAACTTACATAAATTCAGTCATAATGTGTTAATCACTTAATCCATTGGGAGTAGCATAATATCGAGTTGAACTAAGGTTCGGCGTACCCAAATATTCCCAGAACTACTAGCCACGTAGGTTGTAAGTCCCCTCTGTAGGTATCATTTCAGTGATCACGCTAGCATGCCTCTATACCCCTGGCAGGGTATACTGGGTCCTCTCGATGGGGCGTATACATCGGACTCCACATTTAGCTCATCTGGTTTTATATCGGTTATTAGTAGCTCCCACTGTTCAGTCAGATTCTATTGCATTGACCACATTCTCAGTACAGTCAGCTTCAGCCTCAGCATGTTATAAATTGGTCATTGCATTCAGTTATCTCAGCATTCAATATCTATATCATGTTCAAATTATTTCATTGCTTATTTTCTTTGTTCAGTTATATGTTATTTTAGTTGTATTTTATCCTGCATGCGCAGTACCTTACAAGTACTAACGCATACTCTGCGCTACATTTTCTCGTGATGTAGGTTCAGGTTCTCAGCATCCAGATCACACTTAGCTCAGTTCCCAATCTCCAGTTCAATAGAATCAATGGTGAGTCCTCATTCTCCGAGGACAATAGTCATGAGTTTCTTTTCAGTATTTTTAATCCTTTAGTTTCAGTTTTTCTAGACTTAGTTGGGGCATGTCCCAACATTTCTAGTCAGTTTAGAGGCTATTTTCAGACATAGATAGATTCATCTTAGTATTGAGTTAATATCTTCCTTGTATTAAACTCATCAGTTTTCATATATCTCAATTATAGTATATGGGTATTTCCCCATCATTTCAGATTTATTTATGACTATAACTTCCGCACAGTTTGTATTATTCAGTTTATATTTAGTATGCTAATGATTATGCCAGCAGGGTTGGCTTGGGGTCACTTGTGATCCTAGGTCCTGTGTCCACGTCCAGGGTGTAGCCTCGGGGTGTGACATTAATGTTTTCACACCAAATTGATTTTAGCCCAGGTTCCCTGGCAAGAAAAAATATTTAAAAGGAATTTTTTGATGAAAAGGGGAATTGGTTTAAAACTTGGTTGTTTGACTCTTATAGTAAAGAGGATATGAACAATATCTCTCAAGAGTTTTATGAAACTTGTCTTTACATAATCAAATTATGTATTTTGTCCCTTGGTTTATAACCACCTATTTCCCTTTATATATTAAGGTTATTGAAAGAACTTATAAAGATGGGAGTGGTATTCTTACAAAATCTATCTACCCTCCTCAGTCATCTTTTGTTTTGCCAAATCATATTACTTTCTCGGCTTTTCAAAAATTCATCGAGGAAGATATTGCTTCTATCAGTATTGCTTAGATTAACAAACTCACCACTCAAAATAATTATTTGAGTCTTTATGTTAAAGTTTTGGCCGAGCATATTAGCTCTCTTGATAAAAAAAACTCGATGAACTGACTATTTTAATAAAAGATATAAAGGTTGATATAGCTAAGACTAATGTTGCTTCTACTTCTGGAAGTAAATCCGAGGTCATTCCTACTCATGTTCAAAGACCTCCTGAAATTCAAGATTTTAAATTTGGTTCTTTAATTGAGTTGGAAGAACTCCTTGATAAAAAGTTTTCTGATTTAGATTTCAAAGAGCTTATTGTTAAAAAGCTTTCTGGTTTAAAATTTAAGCCTATTGATTTATCACAAAAATTTGCTGATAAAATGGAAAATACTGGTGATTTTAAAAATCAGGTTTCTTCTGAGTTTAATAAACTCAAGGGATAAAGAATAGTGGTTATGCTACCAAACCTAGCATGAATACTTATTACTATCCCCGTCCTACTCCTCAAGATGTCTTGATTGAGGAACGTGACTGGAATTAGACTAATACGTCTTACAACGGTTCGGAAATTTATGAATGGAATCTTGATGGACTGACTGATAGGCAGTTAACCATTCTTGTTCATCGAATGCTTATGTATGCAACCATCTGCAAAAAAAATTAAAAACACAGATCGGACCATCTGCAAAATGATTGTTGCAGGTTTTACTGGCCAGCTTAGAGGCTGGTGGGATAACTATCTTAATATGGAAGAAAAAGCTTCCATTATAAATGTGGTGGCTACCGATGAAGGTGTTGATAATTTGAGCATGGCTCTAGTTCATAACAGAGAAGATGCGGTGTATACCCTTGTCCTCACTATTTTAGAACATTTTAATGGTAGATTTACCAATCAACATGAAATTGTTCGTACTCTCCTTAACGGTCTTCGATGTCAGACCTTAGGACATTTCATATGGTACAAAGACACTTTCCTTAGTAGGGTTATGGAAGTACCTGAAAATAAAGTTGAATATTGGAAAGCTAAGTTTATAGATGACCTTCCCCCTCTATTTGCCAAAAGAGTCCGTAAAGCTCTAAGAGGTAACCATGGTGAAATCCCTAATAAGGATTATACATATGGAAAAAATTATAGGAAATTGCACACAAGAAGGTTTGAACTTGTGCAATGAACTGTTGATGGCCAGACAACTTAAAATGGATAAGTTTAAGGAAAAGTCTCAATTGGGAGACTTTTGCACACATTTTGGTCTACCCGATCATGTTGCTAAAAACATCAATAGGAATAAGTATTACAAGTCCTCTATAACCGAAGGTTCTCACAGGAAAAGGAGATCTAGATGAAGGTCTAAAGAAGAACGCAAAGCTAGAAAAAGCTCTCATAAATCTAATAGATTTACCAAAGACAGATCTGGACGAGACCTTTCTAAGGTTAAATGTTACAAGTGTGGTGAACTTGGGCATATTGCCCCTAATTGTAAGCTGAATAAGTTCAAAACTTTAGAGCTTGATGGAGAAACCTATGAAAAGGTTTATGGTTTGTTATACACTTCAGGTTCGAAAGACGATTACGAATCTTATTCAGGTTCTGTTATTGAATTGCTTGATTTATTTGATAATGATTAAAATTGTGATAATCCTTGCACTACTTGCCAAGCTAATGTTTGCAATTGTGACGATGATGAAATTTATAAACTCCAATCACAATTTCAAGATTTTAGTATGAATACGATCACTTCTGATAACGTGATTGAGCTTTTAAAAGAATTTACTGATAGTAAGCTTCGTGAAAATATCATTAATTTGGCTACTTCTAACGAAGCTAGTTCAAGTTCTTCTAAACCTTTTGAAAACAAGAAGAACGATTTAAATGATTTTGAATATTCAGCTCCTTACTCTTTAAAAGAGGTTGATGATCGTCTTTTAAAAATAAATGCTTTTTATCCTGAAAAGAATTCTTCTTTCGACGATTTAAAAATTGAAATTGAGAATTTGAAAAAAGAGATTAAATCTCTTTAAAAAAATCAATTGGTTTGTGATCATCGAATCACTCAGATTGAGACGCATAATTCTGCAGACAGGTTTTCTAAAAATAGAGGTATTCCTGAAAATCATTTTGAAAAAGAACCTGTTGATCTTGACCCTAAACAAGATATGTTTTTGGGAATGATGCAAATTGTTACTGCTCATAAATGGTATGTTAAATGTACTATTTTGATTGATAATAATTTTTCGATTACTAACATTGCCATGATTGATAGTGGTGCTGATTTTAGCTGTATTCAGGAAGGCTTAGTGCCTACGAAATATTTTCAAAAAACTACTCATTTGGTCAAATCTACATCAGGAAATGCTTTAGATATAAAGTACAAATTGGCCAATGCAAAAATTTGTCAGAATAAAGTCTGCATTCCGCACTTTTTCTTTTTAGTGAAAAATCAATTATATCCTCCAATCATACTTGGAACCTCTTTTATAAATGCGATTTATCCCTTTTCAGGTATCGACTCAAAGGGATTTTCGGCTACGTATAAAGATAATGAGATAACTTATTCATTTGTTACAGATCCGGTAACCAGGGATATTAATACTTTGATTAATATGAAGCAGAATCATATGGCTTCTTTACAATTGGAATTATTCAGCATGAACATATTTGATTCTCTGAAATACGCTTATCTCTGAACAGATTGTCGTTGATATATGTGCAGATCATCCCAGTGCTTTTTGGAGCCGCAAAACGCATATTGTAACTCTTCCATATGAAGAAGGCTTTTCTGAGGATGATATCCCTACTAAATCTGGGCCCTACCAAATGAACACTGAGTTAGTAGAATTTTGCAAAACTGAGATTGATAATCTCCTACAAAAAGGTTTGATTAAACCTTCCAAGTCCCCTTGGTCTTGCACAACCTTTTATGTTAATAACGCGGCTGAAAGGGAACGAGGAGTCCCTAGATTGGTTATTAATTATAAACCATTAAACAGGTTTTTAAAATGGATTAGGTATCCTATTCCAAATAAAAGAGATTATTATCTTAGATTATATGATGCCAATATATTTTCAAAATTTGTTTTAAAATCAGGATATTAGAAAATACAAATCTTTAAATAACATGCTTATAGAACTTCTTTTAATGTTCCATTTGGACAATATGAATGGAATGTTATGCCTTTTTGTTTGAAAAATGCCCCTTCTGAATTTAAGAAAATCAGGAATGATATTTTCAACCCTTATATGGATTTTATTATCGTTTATATCGACAATATTTTAGTATTTTCTAAAACTTTTGAAATGCATATTAAGCATCCTGATATTTTTAAGAAAATAGTGATACAAAATGGTTTGGTTATTTCAAAACCAAAAAATGAGTTTATTTCAAATGGATGTTCGATTTCTAGGACATCAAATTTGTCAAGGGAGAGTCACTCTTATTCATAGAGCTATTGACTTTGCCTCAAAATTTCCTGATGTTATTACTGATATGACTCAATTACATAGATTTCTGGGAAGTTTAAATTGCATTTCCCCGTTTTATAAAAATCTTTCTCGAGATTTAGCCCCATTATATGACAGGCTGAAGAAAAATTATAAATCTCCATGGACTGATAATCATACTAACTTGGTCAAGGAGATCAAGCTTCGAGGGCAATCGTTGCCATGCTTAACCCTCGCCAACCCTACTTGGCAAAAGATTATTGAGACGGATGCGTCTAATATTGGTTATGGCCGGAGGGATTCTAAAGCAAATTAATCCCAATGATAAGAATGAATATTTGATCAGGTTCCATTCTGGTAAATGGAATGAAGAGCAGAAGAAATATGCCACGGTAGACCATGAAATGTTGACTATCGTTAAATGTGTTTTGAAATTTCAGGACCATTTATACAACCAGGAGTTTCTGATAAAAACATACGCTCAGTTGGTCAAATTTATGCTTGATAAAGATTTCAAGCATGACGCTTCGAAATTAATATTTGCAAGGTGTCAAGCGCAATTACCCCTTTTGACTTTGAAATTCAATATAAAAAGGGAGTTGATAACTCATTACTGGATTTCTTACCCTGCGAATATATTCAATAAAATATTTTTCCTAACTTTCTTGGATGATGAAACCCTCATTACTACACTTAGGGCTCTTTCTTTACGTAGAGATCTGAAAGATCTTATCATTAAAAAAGTTATTGATGATATTTTAGCTGAGGATTTCTCTCATATTCTTCTAGAATATTACTCAGACGATTATCTGACTGATTATGGAGAATATTACTCTGAATGATTAACAAATGTTATATTTGCAGGATGGATCCGCCATGGATTCAACCTAAAGGCAGAGGAAGGGGAAGATCATCATCTCAAGGATCGTAATACAGATCCTCATCAAACACCCCTATTATACAGCTGGGACGGAGGACTTTCATAAACAAAAAGATTTTTTCCCAAGAAGAATCTTCCTCCAGCTCAGGACAAATAGTTAATCTGGAAGATATTCCCAAAGACAGTCCGTTATATGGCCACATGCAGGAATACTTGGCTGCTCAGAAGCAAAAGTATTCTGTCACAAAGGAGGATTCTGATGATATCAAATCCTATGAAAAATTGCAGAAAAAAGAAGTGATATTTCTTTTAGAAAATTCTGATCTTCAGAAAAAATATGAACCTTGGAAGATACTTCAAAGGTACCTCATCAACGGATTATATTATCCAGGAGAGTCATACAAAACTCGGTCCTATTACGAAGAGATCTTGATAAGCTCAGGAAGTGCAAAATTCCAGCACTTCTCTGGTACGGGTTATAGCCCACATGAGAAAGTTTATAACTTCTCGAAAATCATTATTAAACAGGTGATATATGTTGAAGACTGGAGTATGTCTACCATAAAGGAAAGGCAGATAATCCTCAACAATACTAAAATGAATTTTACGTATTGGGATTATATCCAAGCATTTGATAAAGTGCTTTATTATAATAATTATAAACATAAACACACTTGGTTCATAAAAGTGTGCGCAAAGATATTTGCAGAACCAATTCCAAATTGGTTTATAAATTGGTGGTCATACCACAATCCAACTGTTCAAATTCTACCTGAACAATTCCTTAAGTTATACAAAGAATGGACAAAAGTGTCACCAGACTTGAATAGATTTATCATGCAGATCATATCTGCTGGCAAGAAAAAATAGATCAAATCTATTTCTTTATTGAATTTTCCATACCATGGATTCACAAATGGATTCCTGAAGTAGGTTTCACAGAGGAAAATATTCCTTGTCTTTACCGGACTTATTACAATAATTTTTGGGGCAAACTGATGAAACAAGATCCCAAGACTAGGCAATTAATTGGTCAAGAGTTTTGGATACCATTAGCGACCGAATCACTAATTATAATCTGACTCCTCAAAAGGGAATTATTGATGATAACTCTGTAAGGCATATTGCCAGGAGAATCTCCTTTCAAGAAGGAGATAAAGAAAAAATGATTCAGGACTATCTAGAAGAAGTAAGAAAAAAATTACTTCAAACTATAACCCAGATAGATAAATCGCACACCTCAATGAGAAGTGAAACAAGTAATGTTGAGTCACAGCGGGCTGAGTCAGATAATATGTTGTAGGCCACTGAATTGCAAGATGCGGAAGATTTCCTGCAGCAAATGAAAGCCTTGGATAGAGGCAAAGAAAAGACATAAAGGAGATAACCACGTGAAGGCAAGCCCCACTCAACAGGAGATACATTGTTTCCAGAGCCCACTCAACAGTAGAAACACTGTTCATTAACAGTAGAAACACTATTTAAAGGACCTCGATAGTGGAACTACTTTCACTGTACATAGATTCCTTATGTTTATATTTTTGTCTATATAAGCATTGGTCTTTCTTAGAAGAGGGCATCAGAAAAAATTAGAACGTTCTCTATCTTTCATAGTTGTAAATCATTGTAAAGCCATCTCTTTGTGAGTACTGTTCTGGTATCCTTTCATAAATAAAAATCAGATCAGTTCTTCACTTCTTGAACTCTGGTGACGACTTCCTTTATAAGGTATATTTTATTTTAGTCTTTTATTTTAGCACTGTCTCTCCTAGCCAGGACTATGTCCGGCTAAAGATCTCATATCTATGTTGAATAGCTAGCTTCTCTCCTATATAGACCATGAACGGATCAAAGCTTTATTAAAATATAGAATAATTTTGTTATGGATTCTCGACTTGGTTCTGAGATTGAGGCACAGTCAGATCTAGTACTACTCTTATTGGCTTTGCCTTAGTGGCTCCGTATGGTCAGCCGTGGTTCACAACCAAATAGGAGTTGAAAAAGGGCACCTTATACCCGATTAGAACTATCAGACACATGGGCTCAATAAGATGTATGTATTAGATTTTTTACAGGCCCTTTGCTCAGGTAAAATTAACTCCATGCAGTCTGAGATACTATAAGATTCTTGTATATCTTAGTTCTTTCATAGGTGGACTACCGCTAGCTTAAGGATGCTGAGTTTGCTAGATCTCTGACTGGGCGGACTACCATCAGGTCGTTGATCCTGTAAATATTTTATTTTAATAACGCGGCTGAAAGGGAACGAGGAGTCCCTAGATTGGTTATTAATTTTACAAAGAAAATATTACAATACTAGAGATAGATAGAGAGAGAGGGGGTTCTAAAACCCGCCTCTTCTAAGAAAACTCAGCCTCTTTATATAGAGGTTAGAAAATCTAAAGCGATAAAAAGGTGGCCCACACTTTTTACAATGGCCAATAATAAAAGGATAAGACCGACAACAAGGCGTGGTCTTTCCATTACATAATATAATAATAAAGAGATAAGGCCGACATTTAGACGTGGCCTCTTTACTAGAATTATGGCTGACATATCATTTCGGCTGGCTTTATTAAAGTTGTTTAGCTTATTACCCCTGTTATTGAATTCGTGGGGCCTTCATTTATGTCTTTTCCTTTCCCTTGTAGGTGGCTTTGTCAGAAGATTCTTCCACTTGCTCTTGGAATTTTTTGAGAAGAGCGTCAATGTCAATTTCTTCATTGCTATTATCACTATGGGCTTATCCCGCCATACCTCATCCATCATCGTTGTCGGTGTGGCTTGCTGATGCCATGGAAATATCATCTCTAATATCTATATCGAGATTTTTTATCAGATCTCTGTTGACTTCTTCCATGTACATGGCTATTGCCTCTGATTTTGATATTATTCCTTTCATCATATGAAGTTTCCTTGTAATTTGTTTAAATGGACTAAGAATATCTTCTTGTGGATTTGATTGATCCGTGTTATGATACTTATTAATTGTTTCATTTATTAAGTCTAGTATTTCTTGACCATGAATTTTCCCTTCAAGGTCCTTGTGTATTAACTTGTTCCAGAACTTTGTATAAAAAGTTCGTTGTAGACATGGGAACCCTTCAGAAGTATTATTAACTTCTACGGTCCATTTCATAATCCAGGGTATTGAGAATTCTATAAAGAAATACATCAAAGACATCCCTCCAAAAAAGATATTATGTTGTTCTAAACTCATAAGTTTAGAGGATATGTCTACCCATTCCGAATATAATTTCTTGTATTGTTCTGGTAGAATTTTTATCGAGGGACCATATAAAGTCCACCATTTGCAAAACCAATTTGGAATTGGTTGGTTGAAAACATGAGAACATATCTTTATGAACCATGAATGCTTCTTATTAGCATTCTCATATAATAACGCTTTATTAAAGCTATCCACATAATCCCAGTAATTATATTTTACTGCGATTTTTTTGTTCCGGGTGGATATAATCCCTTTCCTTTAATGGGCTCATTCCCCATTCTTCTAGAGTTAAAATCCTCTTTATAATAATCTTTGAAAAGTTATAAACTTTTCTTGTATTAGCAGGGTAAAAATGTTGTAATTCACCCGATCCTGTTGCTGAGAGTATCATCTCATAATGCATCATATATTTGTAAGCAGTTGTAGTATAACAAACTGAATCCAGATATCTGGACATCAACTACCATGGGTCATTTTTCCATTGTAGATCACTGTATTCTAAAAGAAGTATAACTTCTTTTTTATCATTTTGGTCAAACACTTATGTGCTCTCTTCGTCCGTAAGAATTGTGGAATAAGTTGGAGGAGTATTATCCTTAGCCTGCTTGGATTGCATAAAATCCAAAAATTCCTTATACATAGGATGGTCTATATTAAGACCGCTTGTAGAAGCAATATTTGGTGCTACAAGTTGCTTGTTTCCCATTTGAGCGAGGATATGTCCTCATCTTCCTGTTCATGTGCGTCCTCTTCCCCTCCTTGAAGGTGGAGGCCATGAAGGTCTCATCCTGAAAGAAAAAACAAATATGTAGTTTAAATATTCTCGTATGAGAAAGTCAGGCAGGCTATTATCTGAACCTTTTTTTATAATGAATCTCAAAATCAAATGGTGTTAATAGAGCTTGCCATCTTGAAAATATTTGTTTAGAAACATCATGTTTACAATCTTTATTAAACATGAATTTAGTTGTTTGGCAATCAGTTTTTATTAAAAACTTATGGTTGTAAAGATTGCCTTGAAACTTTAACACACTTTTAACAATTTCTAAAATTTCTCTTGCTATGGTAGCATAATTTTTTTGAGCATTGTTTCATTTACCAGAATAGAACTGAATAATATAGTGACGTTTATTATTTGGACAATATTGGGTTAATATAGCGCCATAGCCTATGTCTGACGCGTCTGTTTCAACCATCTTTTCCCAATTTGGGTTGGCCAAAGTAAGACAAGGAAGGTTTTTAACCTTTGTCTTAATTCTTTTAACAGCTTCAGTATGATCATCTGACCAAGCTTTAGGATTATTTTTTAGCCCATCATATAAGATAGTTGTATCCTTTGCTAAATCATTTATAAAAGAAGCAACATAGTTAAGACTTCCAAGAAATCTCTGTAGCTGGGTTTTATTAGTAATAATATCCAGGAATTTGGATGCAAATTCGATACTTCTATTAATAGGACTAATATTTCCTTTCTCAATATAATGTCCCAAAAATCTTACATTTGTTTGAAATAAAGCCATTTTAGGGCTAGATATTACTAAACCATTTTGGATAATGATCTTTTTAAACAATTCAAGGTGTTTAAAATGAGTTTCCACATTTTTGGAAAATACAAGGATATCATCTATATAAACTATTATGAAATTACTATATGGTATAAAAATATCATTCATGATTTTTTGAAATTCTGATGGAGTGTTCTTTAAACCAAAAGGAATAATGTTCCATTCATATTGACCCATAGGGACATTAAAAGCAGTTTTAAATCTATCAGACTCAGACTCAGCTATTTGAATTTGCCAATAGCCTGATTTTAAATCAAATTTGGAAAATATGATAGCATCATAGACTTTATCCAATAAATCTTTTTTGTTGGGGATAGGGTATCTAATCCATCTTAACGCTTTATTAAGCGGTTTATAATTGATGACTAATTTGGGGGCACCTCTTTCTTGCTCAGCATGTTTATTAACATAAAAAGTCGTACACGACCATGGGGACTTAGAATGTCTTATAAGGCCTTTCTGAAGCAAAGACTCAATTTTTTTTTTGCATAATTCTAGATAATCATAATTCATTTTGAAAGGTCTAGCTTTTGTAGGAATATTATCCTCAATAAAGTTTTCCTCGTATGGGAGGCTGACAACATGTTTTTTTCTATTCCAAAAAGCATTTGGATGATCTCCACAAATATCAAGAGAGAATTGATTTTTAATAAAGCAATCTTATCATGTAATTTAGGATTTTGGAGAACATTATTAATCTCAATACTATTAATTTCTCCTTTAATAAAACTGACCTGATTGTTTTTCAAAATCAATTTCGAAGTTAATTCATTTATCATTCTAGTAAAAGGTCTCTGGTAATGAATTCTAATATAAAAGGTTTTTCATTCCATGTACCAATAATTATTTTATTATCCCAATAAGTGAGGGAAAAATATCATTGATAAAGGTTACTCCCAAAATAATTTGGTTAGTGATATCCTTTACTAAAACAAAGCTTTGAGAAATACAATTTTTCCCTTTACAAAAAGCTTTAGGCAATTTAAATTCAAGTCCCATTTTACTGCCATTTGCTGATCTAAGGCTATGGGTAGTTTTATGAAAATATCTTGAAGTAATTAATGCCTCTTGAATGCAATTTAAATCAGCTGCACTATCAATAAGAGCAATAAATTCTTTATTATAATTATAATCTATGAGGAGAGTATTTTTAGTATAAAACTTTTGAGAAGTAAAAGCTTTCAAACTTTGTAAAAAATCTCCCTTGTTATGACCAAAATTAATATTTTTAAGAAAATCAAGGTTATTAGTTTCTCCTTCATAAGAAGATGAAGATCCTGAGTTATCACTCAATTCTTTTCGACTTTCGATACTATCAAGTCTGACTTCTATAATGACATTCTTCTCCTTTAGACGATGAATATCTTCTTTGAGATTATCAATCTCTTGTTTGAGATCACTGATAGTGGTAGGAGAACTTATAAGTTTCCTTCTTTCTAACAGAAGATTTTTAACTTCTATCATGGTGTATGAACCTTATGTGGTAGGAATTTCCTCTGTAATATGATTTTTAGAGGCTAAAGTATTACTGATCTTATCAATAGTCTGAGCTCTTATTTCCGGATCTTTTACAGTTTGTAAGAGCTCTATGACTTTGTCATTATCAATGACATTGATACTTAATTCCTTAAACTGGGAATAAAACTTATAAAGATTATCTTCTTCCCCTTCATTCTCGCATTCTAATCCTTGTTGACAAGGTAGACAATCATCATCTGAAGACATATAATCTTCCTCGTGAAGAGCTTTGAGATCTTCACTGGTAGAGGATTCCTCCTGGCTGCTATACCCTGTATCTGATTTTCCTGAATCAGAATTAAGCATTATCTTGTAAAGAGAATCCTTAAGATTATCCTTTATTTCAAGGCTTTTGATCTTTTCCTTGACTCTGCAATCTCTTGCGTAATGGCCAAATCTTCCACATTTGTGGCAAGTATCTGACTTGTCATATTTTCGTTTAGATTTATAAAATCTTTTTTCGCCTTTCCTTTCTTCGGCTCTTCTTTCTTTTCTCTCAATCCGCTTTTTCTTCCATTCTTTATAATATTTTTTGGAAGATTTCTTTTTGGAAGAATACTGCTTCTTGTCTTTGGAACTTGCCTTAGGTATATCTAAAGCAAATTGTTCACAGAATTCTCCTAATTGTTGTCTTTCATTTAAACGATGTCTCTTGATTTGTTGATTCAACTTAATTTCATTGCACAAAGAAAGTCCTTCTTGTACACAAGCACTTATAAGTTTTCCATAAGTATAAATATCATAGTTAATACTATGGTTGTCTCCTCTTAGAGTTTTCTTAACTCTTTCTGCGAAAAGGGATGGCAAACCGTCTATAAACTTAGATTTCCAATGAGTACTATTATACTCTGGCAGCTCCATGACTCTGCTAAGGAAGACATCTTTATAAAATCTAAAGGATGTAAGAGTCTTGCACCTAAGATTTTGGAGCAAGGTTCTTATGGTCTCACTATTATCTGGCCATCTTCCTGAGAAATGTTCTATAATATTAAGAAGAAGATTATAAACCGTGTTTTGGGTAAAATTTTGTTCTCCTTCCTGTTTAACTGCTTGGAGACTCTGTTCTTGGTTGAGATAGTTATCCCACCATCCTTTTAACTGACCAGTTAATCCGGCTGTTATCATATCAGCAATAGTTGTATCACTATTTTTGTTCGTTTTACAGATAGTGTTGTACATGAGCATTCTATGTACAGTTGTATAAATTTGTCTATCTGTATAACCGTCTATATTCCATTCATAGATTTCTTTCCCATTATAACTATTATTTATAATATGTTCATGCTCTTCTAAGAGCACGTCCTGGGGAGTAGGTCTAGGATAGTAGTACATCCTTTGGACCGACTTTCTAGCATATTTTTCTGAGATTTTATTAATCTCATCATAAAATTCTTTTTTATGACTACTTTCTCCCTCTGAAAGGTTATCAACCTTTAAAGGCTTTAAACTATTGCCTTTAAATTTATTTTCCAAAAACTCCTCCAGATCTGAAAAGTCTTTTAACTTAAAATCACCAATTTCTGGGGGAGGTTGGATACTGGTATGAGCTACCTTCTCTTTTCCCTTAGAATTGGAACCGAGTTTAGCAAGAAGTTTATCAACTTTATCATGAATAGAAGCAATATGTTCTCCCAATATGCTCATATAAATGTTTGCATAATTATGTTGTTTGATCATAACATTAATATGATGTGTAGTAACTAAAGCAGTATTATCTTCAAATAATTTGGAAAAAGCATTAAAATGAACAGTCTTGACATCTTTATTAATTTGGAAAGATTGTAGTGGGGGGAATACTGATTTTGTAATTTCCCCTTTGCTCAACGTAAAATCCCTTTCTATCATAGAGATATAATTATGAACATGTTTGGTCATAAACCAAGGGACAAAAGCAATTAAAACATTTTTCTTTGATTCAATAAGATCATTATAAAATTCTTCTTGAAAACCAATATGTTCTTCATTATTAAAATTTTTAAAAACTAATTTTTGAAAAGGTTTCCATCGAGATTTATGAAATTCTTTAGAAATCTTTTCTCTTGCCGGTGAACCCGGGCTAAAATCAATTTGGTTTTCAGTCATCATAAAACCAATTTATGTAGAAAGTCCATCTGGAAAATTCATTTCAGATTCAGTTATATCAAGATCTGAGTTGGGCCTAGGAATAGGTCTAGCAATATTATCTCTATCAATTTTTATATTATCACATCTATAATTTTCTCTAATCTGAGAAGTAGATGATCTAGAAGGAACCTGTGCAATATAATCAACAGGAGATATATACGAAGAGTTAGATCTAGACATTCTAGAATACATGCTATGATTATCAATTCTATTATGTATAGCAGTAAAGTCAGAAAATTTGATCTTAACAGTTCCATGATTAAACTGTTCAATTTCTGAAACCTCATCATTAAAATTATTTTTAGGTTGGGCAGCACCCTCAATAACCCACTCTTGTGGGAATTCAATCTCTTCCCACCTAATAGGTCTTCGATTGACAACTTTTGATTTGCCAAAATTAGTTTCTATAAGAATAGTTTCATTTTTAAAATCAATAATCTTACACATAGGATTCAAAGTATGCAAGAGTTTATAATAAATTCTATAGCATACGCAGACAACTTCAGTTCCAGGCATATAATCATAGCCATGAAGCTTAACATTAAGCATACGAGAACTTAATGAATTCTCATCTTGCAACGAAATCTGCAAATTAGGATAAGCGTTAAAATAAACTGGTCCATAAGCTAGACTAGTTTGTATAGTCCTTATAAGGGATTTCTTCCAGTTATGATTTCTACCATCTCTTAAAACTGCTATAAAACTTTTAGGTAGACCTCTCAAAGTCAGGGGCATAAATGCCACCTAGACCAAACCAATGTGCATAAACTTGTAAATATCCCTATAAGGGGCCAGATCATTTTCAGATAATAATCTAAAAGTCTGGTGATCGCTATCAAAAGTAATAGTTTCTTCAGTGGTTTTAACCACTTGTTTAAGACCGAGTTTCTCAAAAGTTCCCATCTGGTGTATAATCCTGGGAGATATCTTAGGAATACTCCACTTATTAAGTAGATCTAATTGTTGTGGTATATCATATTCTTCTTTTCTACTGTTTTTAACAGTAGATCTTCCCTTTATGATATTCATAGATAAATACTGTGTTGAACTATACCACCTATAGTTACTAAAAGTCCATGGCTCTAATACTATAATTTCGACGGATCGTTCAGTTCTACTCAAGGGGCCTTTACAAACATAAGTAGTCCTAACAACAGTTAATGAAAGCTTCTACTATCCGAGTCCGCCCTACACGCCCACCTGGCTAACGGGTAATCCAATGGATTCCTTCGATAGCCTTTCATTAACCTGCTTGGATACTTATACTAGACCTTAGTATTACTGCTCAAACTTTCTCAATAATAGACACCAACGCCATTAGTTATAGTAACTTAGTATGTTATAGCTCAACACAAATATATTTAGCCTATCATCTAGGCTAAGTACAAAAAGGAACTTAAAGTAAAAATAGTACCTGCAGCAGAACTCCGCACAAGAGGATGTACCAACCAAACTGAAAGCTTCTTATTATTCAAACTTGAAAATTTACAAAGAAAATATTACAATAATAGAGAGAGATAGAGAGAGGGGGTTCTAAAATCTGCCTCTTCTAAGAAATCTCAACCTCTTTATATAGAGGTTAGAAAATCTAAAGTGATAAGAAAGGGTGGCCCACACTTTTTACAATGGCCAATAATAAAAGGATAAGACCGACAACAAGGCGTGGTCTTTCCATTACATAATATAATAATAAAGAGATAAGGTCGACATCTAGGCGTGGCCTCTTTACTAGAATTATGGCCGACATATCATTTCGGCAGGCTTTATTAAAGTTTTTTGGCTTATTACCCCTGTTATTGAATTCGTGGGGCCTTCATTTATGGTTTTTCCTTTCCCTTGTAGGTGGCTTTGTCGGAAAATTCTTCCACTTGCTCTTGGAATTTTTTGAGAAGAGCGTCAATGTCAATTTCTTCATTGCTATTACCATTTTCAAAAAGGTTTCCATCGAGATTTCTGAAATTCTTTAGAAATCTTTTCTCTGGCCGGTGAACCCGGGCTAAAATCAATTTGGTTTTCAGTCATCATAAAACAAATTTATGTAGAAAGTCCATCTGAAAAATTCATTTCAGATTTAGTTATATCAAGATTAATAATAATAATAATAATAATAATGAAACCAGTTTACAAGATCTTTGATGACGGGCAGTAGTCTGCGCGGTCATCTTCAATCTAGCTTGTTAGCATCCGAATTCAAGGAATAAATCCGAATTAAAATATATACAAATTCTGTATGGTTTTATGACTGTATGGAAGGATATGATCCTTCTACTCGAGCAAAGGGTCTGTCGAGATTCAATATGTATTTTTATTGAGTCCATGTGTCTAGTAGTTCTAACTGGGTATAGGTGCCCTTTATCAACTCAATAACGGGCTTAGAACCACGACTGGCTAGACAGAGTCACTAAGACAAGGCCAATAACGTGTTGCATCAAATCTGACTGTACCACCATCTCGAAACCAAGTCAAGAAATCATACCTAAATTTATTTATATTTTGATAAATTCAAGATCTTTCATGGAAGATATAAAAGAGAAGTTAGTTATCCGACATAGATATAAATTTTTAGCCAGACATAGTCACAGGTCAAATCTGAGAAATAATACTAAAATATTTAAACAGAAATAAAATAGTGCCTTGAAAAGGTGGCCGACTCCAAGGCCTAGAAAAGAACTATACACTTTTATTAATTCCGGCAAGTG
The DNA here is from genome assembly GCA_029582725.1 of Solanum chiquidenum. Classification (NCBI taxonomy): domain Eukaryota; kingdom Viridiplantae; phylum Streptophyta; class Magnoliopsida; order Solanales; family Solanaceae; genus Solanum; species Solanum chiquidenum. The sequence goes on along the minus strand of JAJOOS010003292.1, from coordinate 6,643 downwards.
TCCGGCAAACTCACACTTTACAAAGGAAAATAGAGCTTTACAAGAGAGAGAGAGGGTTTTCTAAAACCTCTTTCTAAAACCTGCTATTTACAAAACTAAAACTAAACATATTTATAGAAAGAAAAAGAATCTTCGTACAGTAGCTGTGGGTCCCATAGGTACAGTAACAGTATTGTTTGATCAACAGTGTATCTACTGTTGATGGCGGCTTTACTATAGAGATAGTTTTATAGTTTGTCCTTTTTCTTTAGTTCGCAGAGGAAATCTTCCTCCTTCATCGACGTATCTTCTAAAGTGTGGTTTTCTGACTCATCAGGTTGAGCCTCTTGAATATCTTCGGCGATGTCATCACTGGTCTCACTTCTCATAGAAGTGTCAGATTTCTCGTATTGAGTGATGTTGAGAAGCAGACTTCTCCTGACTTCTTCCAAGTAGTCATTTATCATTGCTTATTTATCTCCATCTTGAACGGAGATTTTCCGGGCAATATGCCTGACCAAGCTATCAGCGATGACTCCTTTTTGGGGAGTAATACTATATTCTTGGATCCTTTTTGAAATATGATCCAGCAATTCTTGCCCATACAAAGTTTTTATCTTGGGATCTTTTTTCATCAATTTATCTCAAAAATTATTATAAAATGTCTTGTATAAGCAAGGAATTTGTTCCTCGGTGAATCCCACTTCGGGGGTCCATTTATGAATCCAAGGGACTGAAAATTCAATGAGGAAGTAAATATGGCCTATCTTCTCCATATAACAGTTATGATATGTGTTATATAATTCATTAAGGTCTGGTGAAACCTTTACCCATTCTTTATATAATTTGAGGAAGGGATCCGACAGGATTTTAATAGTCGGACTGTGGTATGACCACCAATTTAAAAACCAATTTGGGATTGGTCCTGCAAAATATCTTTGCACATATTTTAATAAACCATGTATGTTTGTGTCTGTCGTTATTATAATGGAGGACTTTATCAAAGGTCTTAATATAGTCCCAATATGTGAAACTCATTGCAACTTTGTTTAGGCTGATATGCCTTTCTTTCATGGTGGAAATACCCCAATCTTCAACAGATATAATCTATTTAATTATCATTTTTGAGAAGTTATAAACATTCTCACTGGTATTGTAACCTAAAAAGTGTTGGAATTCAACACTACCAGTATTCACCAAGATGGTTTCATAATATAATCGGGTTTTGTATGACTCACCCGGAAAATATAAACCATTTAGTAGGTACCTTTGGAATATCTTCCAAGGTTCTTCCTTTCTCTGAATTTCAAAGTTTTCCAAAAGAAATATCATTTCTTTCTTTGATACCTTTTCATAAGACTTGATATCATAATTGTCTTCTTTAATTATGGATGCAAAAGTATCATTTTGCTTCTTTTCAGACAAGTATGCCTGTAGCTGTGTTTATAACAGATTGATTTCTAGAATATCTTCCAGATGTACTGAGGAAGAAGCCTCACTTTGGGAGCTTTTGGAGTTTATCAAACTCATTCCTCCTCTTTGTAATATAATAGGGGAGCTGGAAGATGATCTGTATGATGATGATCCTGGGGACGATCTTCCCCTTCCTCTGGCCTTGGTTACTCAAGGAGGGTCCATCCTACAAACAAAACACTTCATTTTATTCGAATGCATCATAGTAATTATGATAATAATAGTTTTCATCGTCAAAATCGACGATCGCTTCGCAGTTATTAACAATAGAAAAGATGTCCATCACCATATAATCTATCATTTTCCATATAATTAGTTCTTGTACATCTCAATTGAGAGGAACCACCTTTAATATAGTAATCAAGGTTTTTTCAGTAAATAAGGGAGAAATAAAACTCATTGTGAAGATAAATATCCTCTAGATAAGAAATCTGGAAGAGAGTTATCACTTCCCTTTTTATAATGGATTTCAAAATCAAAATGTGCTAACTGTGCTTGCCATCTAGCAAAAATCAATTTTGACGCGTCATGTTTAAAATCTTTATCAAACATATATTTCACAGATTGAGCATCAGTTTTGATTAAAAACTTTTGATTATATAAATCATCTTCAAATTTTAATACGCATTTGACGATGGTCAGCATTTCATGAGCCACCGTAGCATATTTTTTCTAGGCATCGCTCCATTTCCCGGAATGAAATCAGATCAAATATTCATTTTTATCATGGGGATTGATTTGCTTTAATATTCCACCGTACCCAATATTAGACACATCTGTCTCAATAATCTTTTGCCAAGCAGGGTTAGCAAGAGTTAAATAAGGTAAAGATTGAACGCGAAGTTTAATATTCTTTACCAAAGTGGTGTGACTCTGAGTCCATGGGGATTTATGATCCTTCTTTAGCTTGTCGTATAAAGGGGCCAAATCACAAGATAATTTTTTATAAAATGGGGAAATGTAATTTAAACTTCCCAAAATCTTTGTAATTGTGTTCTATCTGTAATAACATCAGGAAACTTTGAGGCAAAGTCAATCGATCTTTGAATATGAGTCACTTTTCCTTGGCAGATATGATGTCCTAAAAATCTGATATTAGTTTGAAATAAACTCATTTTTGGTTTAGAAATCACCAAACCATTATGTATAACTATTTTCTTGAAAATTTCCAAATGCTTGATATGCATTTCAAGAGTCTTTGAGTATACTAAGATATCAGCAATATAAACAATGATAAAGTCTAAATATGGGTTGAAAATATCATTCATAATTTTCTGAAATTCAGATGGAGGATTTTTTAGACCGAATGACATAACATTCCATTCTGTCCAAATGGGACATTAAAAGCGGTTCAATAAGAATGTCCCTTAAATATTTGGATATGCCAATATCCTGATTTTAAATCAAATTTTAAATATATATTGACATCATATAATCTAGACAGTAAATTTCTCTTATTTGGAATAGGATACCTAATCCATTTCAAATATTTATTCAAAGGTTTATAATTTATAACCAACCTGCAGCACCTTGTTCCCTTTTAGATTGCTTTCAAGCCTTTAACTCTTAAAGGGTTACCCGAGACATTTTTAGCTGCTCTTCGTGATGCTAGAAATATTAATTTTTGACGGTTTTTAATGGGTTCGATTGAGTCCACGGTTGCATATGGCCCTATATATTTCAATACTCAGCCTAATTTGCAGTTATCTTTGACTGATGCTAATATTCTTGATGCTTTAACTTTGAATGTTAAAAGGCATGGTTATAATTATGCACCTGGATCTGAGTTGATTTGTTTATCTTATAGAATTTATTTTAAATTACTTTCTACGTTAAATCCGAGATGTAAGTTATATGATACATCTCATCAAATTATTTTAGTAGAAACTAATTTTGCTAAATCTAAGGTCTCTACTAGAAGATCTATAAAATGGGAAGAAATTAATTTTCCTAGTCAGAAGACGGATGCTGTCACTAATTCTGAATATTCTCATATTACTCAAAATTCTGATGGTAAAATTTCTATTCAGTTTGATTATAGAAGTGTTCCTTATAATAGACATTCATTTTCTGATAGAAGAATGCCTGCTATTCATCATATTTCCCCTATTGATCATGTGTATGGTCCGGTTCATAATCGTGCTGCTTCTTTGCATACCATACCTTTTATTATATCTGCGGATCAAAGCAATAAACTTGTTAATAAAATAAAAATTGATCCTCATTTGAATATTGTTCAAGCTAATGATACTTCTTCTGATATTTCTGATAAGGATATTCCTTCTGTATTCGAAATTGATTTTAAACCAAATAATACTTGATGATGAATGTACACCAAATAGATATTAGTCCAGGTTCACTGATAAGAAAGTACATTCAGAATGAATTTTTAAATGATAGATGGAACAAGTTTAAAAGATGGTTTCTTAACACTTATAGTGCAGATGAGTTAAATAATATTTCTCAAGAATTCTATGAAACTTGTGCCCTTCATAATCAAATTATGCTTTTTGTGCCTTGGTTTATAACCACCTATTTACATTTATTCATTAATGTTCTTGAGCTATCTTATAAAGATGGATTTGGTAATATTATCAAGGTTGTTTATCCTCCTCAGTCATCTTTCATTTTACGAAATAATATTGGTATAACCTTTAGTGCCTTTCAAAAATTTGTTGAAGAAGATGTTGCGGCAGTCAACATCAATGAAATTAATAATTTGATTTCTCAAAATAAATTATTTCGGACTTTATGTTAAAGTTTTAGGCAAACATATTGGTTCTCTTGATAAAAAATTGGATGAATTAACTGCTTTGATAATTCAGATAAAGAATGATTTCAAAACTTCTGAAACGGCTTCTACTTCTAAAACTAAGTCAGAAGCTCATATTATTTCTTATCATGTACAAAGCCCCCCTGAGATTCAGGATTTCAAATTTAAACCATTTTATGATTTGGAAGAGCTTCTTGATAAAAAGTTGTCTGAATTTGGTGCAAAACCTATTGATTTATCAGAAAACTTTGTTGATGAAATGGAAAACACTTTTGATTTTAAAAATCATGTTTCTTTAGAATTTAATAAGCTTTGTGGTTATCTCAAGAAGAATAGTGGTAATACTAAATTTGCTAAAATATTAATACGCATTTGACGATGGTCAGCATTTCATGAGCCACCGTAGCATATTTTTTCTGGGCATCGCTCCATTTCCCAGAATGAAATCAGATCAAATATTCATTTTTTTCATGGGGATTGATTTGCTTTAATATTCCACCGTACCCAATATTAGATTCATCTGTCTCAATAATCTTTTGTCAAGCACAGTTAGCAAGAGTTAAACAAGTTAAAGATTGAACGCGAAGTTTAATATTCTTTACCAAAGTGGTGTGAGTATCAGTCTATGGGGATTTATGATCCTTTTTTAGTATGTCGTATAAAGGGGCCAAATCACGAGATAAATTTTTATAAAAGAGGGAAATATAATTTAAACTTTCCAAAAATCTTTGTAATTGTGCCCTATCTGTAATAACATCAGGAAACTTCGAGGCAAAGTCAATCAATCTTTGAATATGAGTCACTTTTCCTTGGCAGATATGATGTCCTAAAAATCTGACATTAGTTTGAAATAAACTCATTTTTAGTTTAGAAATCACCAAACCATTTTGTATAACTGTTTTCTTGAAAATTTCCAAATGCTTGATATGCATTTCAAAAGTCTTTGAGTATACTAAGATATCCTCAATATAAACAATGATAAAGTCTAAATATGGGTTGAAAATATCATTCATAATTTTCTGAAATTCAGATGGAGGATTTTTTAGACCGAATGACATAACATTCCATTCTGTCCAAATGGGACATTAAAAGCGGTTCAATAAGAATGTCCCTTAAATATTTGGATCTGCCAATATCCTGATTTTAAATCAAATTTTAAATATATATTGACATCATATAATCTAGACAGTAAATATCTCTTATTTGGAATAGGATACCTAATCCATTTCAATATTTGTTCAAAGGATTATAATTTATAACCAACCTGGGAGCACCTCGTTCCCTTTTAGCGGCATTGTTAACATAAAATGCAGTACAAGGCCAAGGTGATTTTGAAGGTTTTATCAAACCCTTTTGTAATAAATTATCAATTTCCTTTTTGCAGAATTCTACCAATTCGGTGTTCATCTGGCAAGGATGAGATTTAGTGGAAATATCATTCTCACAGAAATCATCTTCATATGAAAAAGTAACTATATGCTTTTTCCGATTTCAGAAAGCACTGGGATGATCATCACAAATATCAATAACAATTTATTCGAAAATTAATTTAATTTTTTCCTGTACTTGAGTGGATTTCAAAGTATCAAATATATTTATGCTAAATAATTCAAGTTGCAGAGAATCAACATGCTTTTGTATCATATTAATCAAAGCATTAATATCACCAGAAATAGGGTCAGTGATAAAAGTATAACTAATATCCCTATCTTCATAAGTAGCAGAAAACCCTTTGGCATTTATGCTAGTAAAGGGATAAATAGCATTTATAAAAGGAGTTCCAAGTATAATTGGAGGGTATAACTGATTTTTAACCAAGAAAAAGAAATGCGGAATGCAAACTTTATTTCGGCAAATGCGAGTATTAGGCAATTTATACTTTATATCTAAAGCATGACCAGAAGCGGATTTAACCATATGAGTTGTTTTTTCAAAGTTTTTAGTAGGAACAAGACCTTCTTGAATACAGGACACATCGGCTCTACTATCAATCATAGCAATATCAGTTATGGAAAAACTATTGTTAATCAATATGATGCATTTAACATACCATTTATGAGCAGTTACAATTTGCATCATTCCTAAAAACATACCTTGTCTAGGATCAAGATTAAAAGGTTTTGCAATGCTCAAGGAAGCAAGGTGCCAAAAACTAGGTATTCAACAAAATAGTCAAGGGTAAAATATGGCTACCAACAAAAGGCTACAGGCTCAAAAGGGCTAACTAGTGATAAAATATTTGAAAAGGCTAAAATTTATCAGACAAATAAAAAAAAGCCTATTATCATCTCCTAAACAAAGCAACACTTTTTATTTCGCTTCAATAACATGCAGGGCAAGTTCTAGACTAAGATGCAAAACATGGAATAAACAAAATCTCACCACACATGGCACAAGTATCAATCAAGATGGATCAAT
>JAJOOS010003291.1:0-22545 GCA_029582725.1 Solanum chiquidenum | reverse complement strand
GGCTTCTTATGGAGCTAAACCGCAAAGTGAACTATCTTGTGAACTACAATGTCCAAGTTGAAGAAAGAAAAGTGCCAAACATGTTCTACTTTGTAAGGACAGAGAACTACTCGAGGAGACTGATCACCACCATGATTTCAGGAATCAATGCTCTCCGGCTGCATATGTTATGCGAGTATCGGGGAGAAATGCATGTGGTTGAAGATCAGATAGGTTGTGAAGTAATGCAGGTTGATAACAGGGCAGTAAAATGTCTGGCTCCGTACATGACGAAGTTCATGAAATTGGTGACATTTGCTCTCAAGATTGGAGCTCATTTAGCAGCAGGCATGGGAGAAATGATACCAGATTTGAGTAGAGAAGTTGCACATCTACTCAAATCTCCCGCTGCATATAGTGCAGCAGGGGCTGCTGCTGCTGGTGTTGTTGGGGTTGCAGCAGCAGGACGTGTGGAGAGAAATAGGGGATCGAGGGACATCCAACAAGATCTTAAGGCAGCACAGCAATGGGTTGTTGATTTCTTGAGAGATCAAAGGTGCTCTGGTGGAAGAGATATTGCTGAGAAGTTTGGGTTATGGAGAGTTAGATACCGAGACAGTGGCCAAATTGCATGGGTCTGTAGGAGGCATATACACATAAGAGCAAGTGAAATAATTGAAGTCCCACTTTGAAGTTTAGCTTCATCCATAGAGGTTAAATAAGAGAAAAACAGAGGCAAAGGTTGAGAGATGAAGCTGGAGTGTGCACGTAGATTGGCATCTATGGTAGTTTAACATGTTGTCACAGGTAGGATCATTTATTTGTATGTTAATTATGGATATGCCATGTTGCTATCTTGATGAAAATTCGAATGTCATGGTGTTTCAGCCTGAGAATCTTTCCACCCATTCTAGCTGCCTCTACATACACTAAGGAGTTCAGGATAGTTGGTCCTGTAGTATATTTCCCTCTTTGATGTTGATGCCAATGTCATTCTTAAATTGGCTAGCCGAACGGTAATAGCTTGGTAGTTTTGATGTAAAACGGTTACCTGATCCCCGTTGGGAGAAATGTTCATCCTTGGCATGTTCAAGTTGATGCTAATGGTTATGCCAGAGTTGACAAAACTTAAATCTTCTTTGGATGGTATGCACCTATGTACTTTTTGTTGAGTGATTAGTAGGGGTTGATTCAAGATATTACACAATGCCTATGAAAGTAACTTATCTTACATTCTAAAGATAAAATGCATGTGATGTGAGTACCATTAAACCAGAAGTAGAAAGAAGTTAGATGACTGTAGTTCAGGGAATACAGCCAAATGGGATTTTGTTTCTTATTTGGGATTAAATTATTTTTTTGTGGAAACACTTAAATTCAGTGTTGAAATACAACTCCTTCAGTTATCAAGACATTCCAATGATTGTGCTGTCGGTATTTTTGATCTCTTTTAACAATTCTCAAAACAACTGTTGGTTTTCTTGGTTGAGATATGGCGAGTGCTAATAACTCATATAATTTCTTTGAGTAATTAGTCAAAGAAAGTGATTACTTCTAATTTACTCATTTTATTAATTAACTCCTCATGATTACTTCTAAGTAAAATCCTCTCAAGAATGGCCTTTACAAAAAGTTTCCGTCTACTGTAATATGATTATTAATATCATCTTCGTGATGTTACCGCCTTGTATTTAAATTTACTGGTTATTTTGAATAGCTCATGATCCATAATTGTGTAAACAAAGTTCCACATTGCTCAGCAGCCCGACACATAATTATGTGCCTTTACCAGGTATCATAGTTGTTAACTCCATCAGGCGAAAAAAATGTTAATTTTAGCGGTGGTGCGGCAATGTATCGGCATAAACGAGTGTTTGATATACTACTTTTCTCATACAGAATTATTAAATTCATACTCATGTGACAAACCAAGACTGAAAAACTAATTAATGAAATATCATATTTTGATAGTATACATTTTCTTAGCGACAAATTCAACTGCACACCATTGGACATTGTAACTATATGGAAGCTATTTGGTGCTTTTCTTGGGTGTCTGCGGGTAACTCTGCATCTTTCTATTATGGATTTACAAGCAAAGAGGCTATCTTGAATGTCATAATGTTTTGAAGAATTGAAATTATATAGTGATCTCCTCAATTTTTCTTGGTAAGTAATTATTTTCAGCGCATTGCTAAACTTTGCCAAAGACTGTCTGGGATTTACACTTGATCAGCATTGTAGCAACATGTGATGTAATAATGTCTTCGTCTGATGTGAAAGATGTCTGTTGGATTCATATTATATTGAAATTTGATGCAGGTGGCTCTGGAAGACCCTAAAGGTTCTAACTTTTAGTCGCTATCACCACTTGAGGTATTAGTCATGTCACCTCTTTTTGGTTATTGTCTATGCCAAGCTGTGTTAAGAAATGAGTAGTCCGTACAAGAATTGTTTTGAATTATGACATTGAAGATGAAAGAGACTAGAGCGTATTTTCGTACCATGGTTAATTTGCAGGTAAATGATTAGAGAGATAGCTGCTTCATTGCATCAAGAGCACACACTGCCAATGATGGGTCCTGAAAGGCTTCAAGAAGTCGGTTCATATCTTACGCAAACATGGAAAAACTGGTGCGTCCATTTGCCATGCCAGCTGAAGATTTCCCACCACCGTCAACTCCTCAAGGGTTCTCTGGATAATATTTCTCGACAAGTGCAGGTGAACAATAATGGGAAGTAGTACAATATTTTCCCCTGTTGGGTGGTTCTGCTGTCAAACTGTGTCCACTGGAGGTATTTTACATTCAAATCAAGAATCTGTAACAGCTGAAGAATTCCGGAAGAAGAGCTACACTGTCGATTGAAATTTTTTGCAGTGATGTTTAGCGCTAGCCGGGGCTCACAAACCTACATACATAATAAATGAGCTCTACTTTGAATTCTTATTTGTTGTTTAATCTTTTTAACTCTTTTGCCTCTTGCTTATTTATGGCTATATTGACTATTCCTGAAATGTCCGATTAGAAGCAAGAAATTCCCAATGACGTTCATTCATGGAAATGTCATATAGGAAATAATTTGTATTTCTAATGACATTAGTAAGGGTAAAAGTGGATAGGATCATATATAGGAAACAGGAGTGTCATAAAAAGAGTAACATATACTATAGAAGCATGTAAATAAGAGCTTAATGGGAAAAACAAACTAAGATAACCCATTAATTTTCTCATTTTTTACTCAAAGTTGTAGCTGACGTGCTTTCAAAAAGAAAACAAAAATTGATTGTTTTGAACATTTAGGCAAATGTGAAATCCAGAAAGTGACTACTAATTTCAAAGACCTTGTATACATGGGACTTGCAGAAGTAGCCTAGCATTTGATCGTGGAAGTGTTTTTTGAAAAGAAAAGGTAAGTTACAAGATTGTCGAGCTTCAAGAAGTTATGTTTGGATTACAAAAGATAGATAAATCATGCAATCAAACTAAGGTAGATTATTATCAGACTTAAAACCATTTCTTTCTTTCTTTTTTTATTCGTCCTTTTTGTGCATGAGGGAAATGAGTATGTATTTTCCTCTTTCTCCGTGCAGACTAAGATTGTGAAATTGAAGATTTTTGACATATATATACATACGGATACAACACCGCTAGCATACATTAACTGAGATGAATGGTTAAAAACTACTTTTATACTTCAGCCTCTACTGATATAATGACCAACTTTCTGTCTTGGCTCATAAAATAAAGACCCCAAAGGCTTGATGTTAGTACTGACTACTGAGATTTCAGAGTTAGATCTGCTTACTGTTCTTTATTGCAAGTAAAATCATGCCACAGTATCCTCAAAACTTTTGTTTTTTATATTTCATTAGTAGATTGATTTTGATGACTTTGATCTATGTTCTACCCAATGCTTGTTCGTTTCTTTTTTTCCCAAATAAAGGCTAACATCATCATAATTGATCGACTGAAAGCCCTAACTGAGTTAACAAGACCACACTGAACTCCCATTTTCTCATATTCTGAAGCAGTAACAGGCGGGTTCAAAGTTTGAAAGAGTACAATAACACAATTAGAAACTTAAGCAGGGAAAAAATGAAAGACTTCAGAAGGTCCACCATAGTCAAATCACATCAGAATAAGGCAGTAATATGCTGAAATTCAGCTCCAATATTATCAAGAGGATGTTAGAAGAACTAAGCAGCATACCTGTGCTTGAGAATCTTTTTTAGCCCCAACAACTCCCTCTACTTCAGCAGCAAAAATGTTGGCATAGCTTGAACTCCTAACTCTTTTGCTACATCCTATTATAGAACCAAAGAAACAATGAAATCAATCAGTAGGTAGCCCGGACTCCAAATACATTCATATTAGGAAAGCTAGACTTAGATACGCTGCATTGGCTACTTAGTTTTATTCTTCTGATTAGGGAAGAAGACTTTGTTTCCTTCAAAATGAACATTATATTCAGACCACAGAACGCGGGAGAAGGAAATCATGTAACAGAATACCTACGTCCCTTTCACTCTGCAAGAAGTACATGAAAGCACTAATTGCCTTCTTCCGAGGATTTGGATGCCTCTTCTTTTTCTGTTTTTTCTTCTTCGATGCATCACCATCGGCCTTTTTCCTTCTTGTAGATTGCTTTGACACAGTAGCCTCCTTCTTTGGCTTCTTCTTTGCAGGTTTCTGAAGCCACCTACATGACTGTCAGCTCATATTTTTTCAATTAGTAAACTACAACTTAGAGAGACGACCATGGAGTTGAAGACGATGAAATTACAAATAGGCATGTTTACCTCTTCAACAACACAAAGGGTAAGCAAAGATACTAGAATCCAACAAGACACTCTGAGGATGACTTAGAGAGACGACCGTGAAGTTGAAGACGATGAAATTACAAATAGGCATGTTTACCTCTTCATCACTGTCATCCCCACCTGCTTCATTCTTAGTACGCTCAAGATGTGGTCATCATCGGGCAAAACAGGAACACCTTCTGTAGCCCAAGCTTCATTATTTTCAGACCCTTTCCACTGCATTACTCAATGATTATGTCAGCAGACTTGTTAAACCCAAATTGAGAGAGAAGAAGGCTTGAAAGTAAAGCTAAATAAAAAAGATTGTGGTACTCATTTCTCTGGATGTTCCGGAAAAAATGTTCTTGTTCAGTTTCAGTCTGACGAGAAGATCAAAGTAATGCATGTTGGCCGTGCCCACAGAGTGCCTCTCAAACTCCACATAATCAATCTAATTGCATGATGAAATAGGTCAGTTTTTTCAAGAATGAAGATGATACTCACAAGATTTTGAGCTTTACAGCAACGTGAGAAGTCAGTTTGGCCTTTCCTAATCGGATCGGATGATGATAACTACTAAAGTGTGTGGTTGATTATTCTGCAAAAGAGAGAAGTCAGTTTCAATTATACAATGTTCAATGAATGAAGACGTTTTCAAAAGGGTAGGCATAACTAAAACATTGATAAAGGTGCTAAATGGGGAACAACGTAACCTTGGGCAACAAAAAAGTACGTACGGACTAGGCTGCTGTACTGAATTATGAGAGATGAAGCTCATCATTGTAAAGACCCCTGCAGCATATTGTCAATCACTCTGAATCTAAAAAAACAGATAACAACATGAAAAGCGCTTAATTATCAACCTTGGAGTAAGTATGGCAATGCCGCCAAATGTGACAACAGCGGCATGATTTTGTCCTTCACAATCACATTACTCAATCTTTCATAAAGAGAAGTTATCATGTCATGGAAGGGATTAATGATCCCCTCCAATGATGAAGTGTGGAGGAGGAGAGCCCAGAAAGCAGATGAATGTGCCATAAAGGCCTTATTATCAATTAACCGTTTTATGGAGTTGTTATGACGGCCTTGTTGAGGCTGTGGGGGATCCACTGCTGTTACCATATCGAATACCTATTTCACCAAGTGATGCTTTCTGGTGCGAGTCACTTCTTCAATTAATAAAAACTGTGGCTTTTAATCATTTTGGAAGAGATTGATGTCTAAGTCCACCACATTTTACAAACTTCCTGCCTTTCACATTCGGGCTTACAACAAATTATTGGCTGTGTTAATCATGGACAGATCTGCAGTGTTATATTGGCTATGATTTCAATTGATAATAACTTAAATAGTCCTAGAGACATCTCTAATAAAAACCACACCAAATTATAAAGTTACCTTTTATATCCGGAAAACGCAGGTTAAAGAGAATTTACGTAGCTCCTAGATTATGCTAGCTACACATCAATGCTCCGGAATATCACAAACAATTATATTTCATTATGATGTTGATTAAAAGTGCCTCATCAAACCTATTTTCTCAACTTCCCCAAAACTTGAGCTTCACATAAACGTCAGCAGCAATTCCAACTATGAACCACAATTGCTGATTACGCAAGTCGACTTTCTAAGTTCCCACACTCCATCTAAATGATTTTGCACTTAACAACTCCCAGATTCATTCCCTGAATCCACGACAGTCGGCTGAGGGTTCTTGTAATCACTGATTTGTTCGCTGTAGCGTTTCTTATCTGCTTTGGCCATGGCCTCAAAGGGTTCTTTCTCCTCAGCTGCAAAATCATTAATACAGCAAGTGAGCCAATATATGTATCAACTGCCCTTAAATATAATATAATTGAAGAAAATAAAAACACAAAACAGCCTGCAACAAACATGACGAGCATTGTATCAACCGCCCTTAAATATAAAATAATGAAGCAAATAAGATAAATACCAGAATGCCACAAAAATAACCAACCAGACAGCTTATTCCATCTCTCTCCAAGAACCCTCCCTACTTCAGTGAAGGCGATTCCAGGATTACTTTTCTTCACATTCTACAAAAAAAACGAAGGGAAGTGAATGGAACGTTACAACCATGATGAGTCTTGAAAGGTATCTCAAAGCAAGAAAACACACCAATGCAAAAAAGAAGCAGGCTAATACGGTAACAGCATGTGGGTGTAATTTCCAACAAACCAGAAAAATTATAATAAACTTTGTTAAATTTAGGTCTTGGGCCTAACTTGACACCCATCCTAAGGAGCCTCCCATCTCATTAATAACCAACCAATGTGGTTCCTTATTTTCTTTCCCACCTCCGGGAACTCTACTCTGTAAGGCTACTAAGTCTCTCTCAGTCAACCCTGCACTAGGAATAAGCCCTTTTCACTTGTAGAACAGAAAGCTGTCTAGACATGTCATTGTCCTCAAGGACTCAAATTTTGTTAATTTAGGAAATGAATCTATCACCCAGAATGCCTCTATTTGGATGAAATGCCCATGAAAGGTACCGGTTCAAGGAACTCAATTATATCAGGATTTTTTATATTATAAACAAAGGGAGATTCTAATATAGGATTATGGACTCCTTCATCAAAAAGAAAAAAAGAAAAAAAAGGGAATATGGGCCCTGGCACTATTAAGTCTACTACAATTTTATCGGCTTGATGATGGACTAGATTTTCTAGTTGTTAATAATACGATGATGCATGGATCAGTTGTTTTGAGTAGCCCAGATTCCAAATACATTCATGTGAAGAAAGCTAGACTTAGATACACTGCATTGGGTGTCTAATTTTATTCATCTGATGGGGAATGAAGACTTGTTTCCTTCAAAATGAACATTATATGTTTCAATAACTCTCAACACAAAAAACTGGGATACAGACCACAGAACACGGGAGAAGTTGTTGGTTCACTAAGAAGGAATCATGTAACAGAATACCTACCTCCCTTTCACTCTGCGAGAAGTACATGAAAGCACTAATTGCCCTCTTTGGAGCATTTGGATCCTTCTTCTTTTTCTGTTTTTTCTTCTTCGATCCATCATCATCTGCCTTTTTCCTGCTTGTGGATGACGTTGACACAGTACCCTCCTTTTTTGGCTTCTTCTTTGCAGGTTTCTGAAGCCACCATACATGAATGTCAGCTCATATTTTTCCAATTTGTAAATAAGAACTTGAAAATATATAAACGTGAAAGGGCAATTATACCTCCTCCTCACCACCACTACCACTGGCATCAGATTCATCCCCTCCAGAATCATCAGTAGGAGACCCTCCATCATCTCTATCGAGGACAAAATCTTCGTCCTGGAAAGGTTAGGAATGTCAGACAGCATTTCAAGAATTTCCAACAACACAAAGGGTAAGCAAGGATACTAGAATCCAACAAGACACTCTGAGGATGACTTAGAGAGACGACCATGGAGTTGACGACGATGAAATTACAAATAGGCATGTTTACCTCTTCATCACTGTCATCACCACCCGCTTCATTCTTAATACGCTCAAGATGTGGATCAACAGCATCATCGTCATCATCGGGCAAAACAGGAACACCTTCTGTAGCCCGAGCTTCATTAAGGTTCATTATTTTCAGACCCTTTCCACTGCATTACTCAATGATTGTGTCAGAAAGACTAAGCAGACTTGTTAAACCCAAATTGAGAGAGAAGGCTTGAAAGTAAAAGCTAACCTGATGAAATCAAAAAGATTGTGGTACTCATTTCTCTGGATATTCCGGAAAAGAGTCGGAGGTTTAGGTAAAAAGAAGAAGCTCTTCTCAAGAGGATAGAGGAGTCCATCTTCAGCCTTCAATGAGGATTTCACCGCATACCCATCTTGACTGCTACGGAACTTCCCGAGTTTAGTAACTTTGGAACCAGACAAGCCGCGTAAAATTTGAGTAAAGATGCCATGGATAAGACCTGGTTCATAAGTAAGATTATAATTAAATGCAAAAAAGTAAACAACACCAAACACGTGAATACAATGAACTTGCATTTCTTTTTTTTTAGACAAAAATGAACTTGAATTTCTTTTTTTTAGACAAAAATGAACTTGCATTTCTATTTTCACAGTTGCTGCAAATCCAAATGACTATAAACGCAAAAAAACTATTACTTTGTAACCTGTTAGCAGCCTCTCCTTGTATTTTGTATTCAGAAGGTCTTCGCGTAAAGCCAGCGAAAGGTCCACCACATTGTCCGTCTCAAACTGGTAAGACAAAGAAGCAGCAGGTTGATACCAGAACAGAATGTACGTCATTATCTAATATGCATCAATTAATACCTGCAATACAATGTGTGGATACAAAGTTTGGCCTTTCCTAATCGGAGGATCAAGAGTGATAACTACTAAAGTGTGTGGTTGGTTATGCTGCAAAGCAGAGAAGTCATTTCAATTATACAATGCTTAAAATTTCAACGAAGACAATTTCAGAAAGCTGCATGAAGGAATTAAAAGGGTAGGCATAACTAAAACATTGATGTAGGTGCTAAATGGGGGATGGAACATAGAAATAACCTTCGGCAACAAAAAAATACGGACTACGCTGCTGTACTGAATTTTAAAGTCATTGGCTTGCCCTTGCAAGCGCAAGAATGAGAGATGAAGCTCCACATTGTAACGACCCCTGCAGCATATGGGCGGGCACATGTCAATCGCTCTGAAGCAAAAAACAGATAACAATAATAATGAATGTGACATGAAAAGCAGTTAACCAACCTTGGAGTAAGTACGGCAATGCCGTCAAATGTGACAACAGCTTCCTCACCTCCGGCACCAACATCAGCCATTGACATAATTTTGTCACGAAAAACCTAATAGGTGCAAATCATATTACTCAGTTTACCAAGAGAAGTTATCGTGCATTGGAAGGGATTAATGATCTCCTCTAATGAATTCAAGAAATTGAATTGATACGCCTTTTGCTTACTTGAGCAGGAGGTCGGTTTTCATCACCAACAAATTGAGTGTTTGAATTAGGGATATGAAAGCTGATTTCCATCAGTGAGTCTTTCTGAAATCAATGAAAGTGCGGCTTACTGAGAATAGAGTGGCTTTCAAGAATGTCAAGAAGTGTGTCATTCAAGTAATGATTGGGCATCCCAACAAAATCAGAAACACATCAATGTCAAATGGAAAAAAAAAAGAACTCTTCAGCAATCATTGAGGACAGTAAGTAATTTCATTAGCCCCAGTTGTATCATCTACATGGAACGCCAACATGACATCATTTTTTCCTTGAAGCTATGTTTGAGAAACGTCTGCCAATGATATCTCAAATGCTTGCTTATTACCAACAAGAAAAGCGAGCATATTCGCTGCAGAAAGTGTGGAGCAGAGTCAAACATGTATGTGTGCGCATTCCAAATAAAATAGATGTTCCAAGAGAAGATTATGTTCACATGTGTATACCAAAAGAAAAGGCAAAGAGAATATCAAACAAAAAGAAAGAACTATCGGCACACACAGGTGGGGGAACAAATAAATTGCATCATTGTGCCCACACCTAAATGTCACATGATTTTTTTTTTAAAAAAAAAGCCCTTTGAAGATTGTATAAAACCAATAATGTCATCAACAAATCCCATGTAGATGTTTGGGGGGGGGGGTGGGGGTCTCTTCTCCTTTTAGCCTTTATTTTCAATATTTCCTCCTAACCTGCAACTTTCGCATGTCTATTATTTTTTTTAAAAAAAAGCCCTTTGAAGATTGTATAAAACCAATAATGTCATCAACAAATCCCCATGTAGACAGAAGAAATACTAAGATAACAGCTCTCTTCAGTATTAAATCTTGCTTCCATATATGATCAATTGCAAGACTATTAAAAGCAATATGTGCAGTGTGAAATTCAAATTTAAATCAGTTGCATTCAGCCAATTAAGTTTAAGGCATAAGAAACCAATTATTTGTAACAATTAAGGTTATTTCAATTACTACTCATATATAGAAAAAGAAAAAGCATGTATGTAAAGCATAAGAAAATCAGGGGAGCAAGTGAACTAGAGCAGAAAGCACATATCCCAACCATTTAGATCAACTTCTCCCCAATTTTTTCCACTAATTGATAGCTGCTTTTCCTCCGGAGATATCCCCAAGAACTCTGGAAAAAGGTGGTCAAACTCGCAACATCCTGCAAATAAGTAAATACACAACCAAGGGAAATCAAAAATTGATAACACAAGATAATGATGCATGAATGTGTCCCTATCCAACAGGTTCTCCAGCTATTACATACACTGCACAGATTCAGAGGTATAAACTTGTACAAAGAAGTTAGAGATGGTCAGCTTCTACCAGTATCTTAATGAAGAAAATCACTTTTCTTTGGCTTCAATAAACTCAGAACTTTGCCTTTTGGCTTCAATAAACACGGAACTTTGTCTTTGGCTTCAATAAACTTAGAACATTGCTCTCCCCTTGTTTCTGTTTTCCTCACAGCCTGAAATTACAGTAGTGGAACTGTGACACTAAGCACTCACTTCCAGTAGCCAGTTCCAAAGTAGATCTGTGTTAGGTATCCAAATCACCCATAATTCTTTTTTTTTTTTGGTTTCCCATCTAGTGTCCAGTACATTACATGCATTGGGGCCCGACTACACCCGGATTTGGGCTGGGAAGTCCCACATTGAACTCCCTACGAGAAGCAACTCCGTAATCACTCAAACCCGAGACCTTTGGTTAAAGATGACGGAGTACTTAACACTCCACCACACCCTTGTGGATCACACCTAAATTCAATTTAAGTCACCAGTCAACCTGTAAGATTCATAACCATGTCCATTCCCTGGTTTTCCTTTAATTAAACTATTCTTAAGTTTCAAATTACCATTTAGTGAGTAACCTAGTAACAAAATTTCCAAACTTATTGTGGCTAATGGTCTGTGTCTCTGTCCATTGATGGAGCTGTTTCAATTCCACTACATCAGCAATGAAATAGTTCAAGAAACTGATAAACTGAAACTTGCTAAAAGCAAAATAGAGACTCACCTGGTCACGAAAACCAGTAAATTTGTAGTAAAGACCATCCTTAATCCGCACACCCAGCTGATTACTTCGAGGAACTTTCATCCAAGTAAGGCCCACTATATCTTCCTTGTCAACTTCCACAGCCTTACCACCACCTTGTTTCTTCCATAATATACCTCCAGACTGAACCTTGAGCTGCCCCGTATTCTGCATTCTCAGAAATTATTTTTAAAAAAAAAAATATTATCGTTAACATATATGCAAGACATGTATCTTGAAAATAAAATCTTTCTCCTTTGTGTGTATCTTTAAAATTCTTCTGTTTTTTCCTTTTCTTTTGTCCAAATGGGCCCAAAACAGATGGAAATATCCAATAAAGACACTTAATTAGAGTTAAAAACCAAAATAAAAGCACTAAACAAACAGAGCACAAAATTAGGGTTTAAATCACATTACAATAAAATCATCCATTCATAAGGCTAGGGTTCAATCACGTCCAAGAAATTTATCAATTCATACTGCTAGGGTTCAATCATGTTCAAGAAATCCATTAATTCATAGTGCTAGGTTCAATCACGTTCAAGAAATTCATCAATTCATAGTGCTAGGGTTCAGTCACGTTCAAGAAATTCATCAATTCATACTGCTAGGGTTCAATCACGTTCAAGAAATTCATCAGTTCACACTGCTAGAATTCAGTCACGTTCAAGAAATTCATCAATTCATACTGCTAGGGTTCAATCACGTTCAAGAAATTCATCAATTCATACTGCTTGGGTTCAATCACGTTCAAGAAATTTATCAATTCATAGTGCTAAGGTTCAATGTTCAAGAAAATCATCAATTTTTATCAAGAATACATCTAAAACAACGAGATTATAACAAAACGGAAAGAGTTAGGATTTAAAAAGAAACTGTTACAACGATTTTAGTATAAATAAGATTTAGGGGCTTATGCATGCAGCTAAAGAAGAAGAAGAAAAAACATACGGAAGGCCATTTGAAAGTCGTAATCAAGTAACGAAGAGAACAAAAAGAAAACAAGAAACAAGAAGAGAGTAAGAACAACTTACGGTGCCTCCACGGCCGCCGAGAGAGATGTTGTTGAACTGATGACCGTCCGTCATTGCTCCGTATGTAAAAACACACACTGCTGTGCCTGTAAGCGAGGAAATGGTTGTATACTTCACTAATATATATAGATCCGCAAGCATCAACTTCCTCCCGCGCGAAACGCGGTTTGGGACTTTTCGACCCGAAACCGACTATTTGTAATGTGCACAATATTTTTTTTAGATTTATTTTCGAGATTATATTATTATTGTTGTTGTAAATTTGTCATCGAAATTGTTTTAAAGACGTTTTTAATCAAATTAGTTGATCACCTCTATTCTTAGTTCGTCCATTTGAATAATTTTAGCTTGTGAAAATTATTATGTTCAAATCGTAGCATTTAAAAATTTGAATGAATTATCAATTTATACTAGATGGAATTTTGGTTTCACAATTTCTATTATTACTATTAGCCATCTAAAAAAATGAGATAATTTTAGGTTTAGCAAATATAAAAAGCATATTTGTATGTTATAACTATATTTTGCATAATTGCGCTCTATAGCAAACTTTATGTTTGTTATGGAGCATCAAATTTATATTAATAGTTTGCTATTTTATATAATTTTCCCAAAAAAAAAACATCCTAAATTAACCTCCTCTCGAGTGAATTCTGAGCAACGAGTAAATTTGCACCCAAGAATATCTTAATAAGCTAATACTATTATTCACTAATCTATTGAGTATATTTATATTCTCATAACAACGATGACTAAATGTAGCTCTCTATTACTTGCATCCTCTTAAACTACGTCTCGTTAATCATTTAACTATGTTGGGCAAATTATGTGATTTGCCGTCTAATGCGAAGATCATTTTTTCCTTCAGAAGAACAATCATATTTGCACTTCATGTTAAATAATTCTCTGAGTAACTCAAAATCCTCAAAGCTATAAAATAACGATAATATATTCAGTGTAATTTAATAAGACATGAAAAGAGAAGGATTGTTTCAAAATCCTCAAAGTTATCGCAAGCAAATTTTTCAATCGTGTCTAAAAGTAATTCTCTTTTGCTTCCAATAACCATACTACTACCATATAACATCTTTGGCAAGATTTATAACATATGATTAAATATTTCGAATGCCAAGGTTAGACATTTGTATTTGTAGTAGATAGAGCTCAGTGATTTCAAATTCTAGTTTTTATTCCCAAATGATGAATAATTTGGCTCACAGCCTTGCTCCAAAAGCTGGTAAAAAAAATTACCAGGAAGCAAAATAGGAATATCAAAACAGGACCAAGAGAGTAGTGTCAACTTCCACTACATCTTATATTAGCTCATATTCTTCCTGTTTTCCACTAATTTCTCTTGTCATCATAGATAGAGTATACCAAGAATCTGGAAACTGTCATCACTTCCATAAAGATAAAAATAATCACCATTACAGGTTTTTGATAAGAGCAATAAGTAAAACTTAGACATGTTCTACCTCTAAGCCAAAAAATAAGCACTGATCACTAAAATCCAGCATAAAATTCTTCTCTTTCTTTTATTCAATTTAGAGATTTTTTGTGTTCCCAACACATTGTGCAAGGAGCTAATTCACAAACTTCTCAGAAAACAAATTATACATGGGAAGAAGTTGGAAAATAAGTTAGTTGATGTGCTTATAATCTATTAAAGTCTTCAGTGAACATCCAAAGGAAGTTGGACCAAAATGCTCATATATGATCCAAAGGGCTTGATCAAGATGTTCTGTGCTAGTTGAAAGTTGAAACTGCAGTACCTTTTCTTAACAAATGAAGTCTAATTTCAGAGCTTGCAGCCAGCATGCTACTCATAGATACAGGTGTTGTATCAACTCAGATCTTACAAAACAACGCTTTAGAAAATATCAAAATTGTTTTCGCTTGTTGGAAAAGAACTTGTCTCTCTTTGCCCAAACATACAGAAGGAAAATAAAAACTCCAGCAGACATAGAAACTGACGCCCAGGGAAATGGTGGGTCCTTGAAACAGACTAGAGATGCTTCCAGCTCTTGAGAAGCATGATAAACAAGAGAATGAATGGCATATATGTCATGATCTGATGCCCGCAGGTAATACAAAGCCATTTCAAAGTCAAAGTGTGAGAGTGCTGAAACTGCTTTGTCTAGCTTGTACTTGAACAAGTTCCACCTTTGCATGAACTCAGTAAGCTGATTATGCTTAAGAAGCTTTCTCTCCCCGCCATGTGCAGAAATGGATTCAAGAACTTCAAGAGCACTAGAAATACTGAAGTTCAGTGATGTCAACAATACATTTCTCCTAGCAGCATCCTTCTGCACAAATGACAACGAAGTAACCTCCGAAAACGGCCCAAATGGTGTTTGCCCGACACTCCATGTATAGTCTACTAGAGTACTGTTGTGTCTTGGGCTCCAGACTAAATGTGTTGGTGAGACTCCCCACATGCTCTGTAAGATGGAACCTACAATGGGCCTCTCTAATTCACGAGTCTGGGTAAACACATGACGCCCATTACAGCTATAATCACTCACAGTCTGTGTACTCTTTGTCCTGACCGCTATAACCATATCCTTAAAAGCCACAGACTGATGATAACGAT
Source organism: Solanum chiquidenum (assembly GCA_029582725.1). Classification (NCBI taxonomy): domain Eukaryota; kingdom Viridiplantae; phylum Streptophyta; class Magnoliopsida; order Solanales; family Solanaceae; genus Solanum; species Solanum chiquidenum. The sequence continues at coordinate 7,116 of JAJOOS010003291.1, read as the reverse complement.
CAAGCATCAGAATCGAACTGACATCCAAATCAAAAACATAAACCGGAAGTATCCTTCCACCAAAGTCCTCCTCAGGAACCTTAGCAAGCCGCCTAAACTCAGCAGCCGATTCAGACAATGTCTGGTGTAAACGCTTAGAGTCCAGGTATTCACTGACAATAAGTGTATAGTTATCAAACAGGTACCTAGAAGTATATGAGGTAGCTGCCCTTGAAATGGCAAACGAACAAATAGGGCACTCTGCTAAATTCACTTCATACTTCTTAAATCTCAAAGATTGATCTCCAAACAACAACCCATTCTCATTTACTTCATCCATAAAATTCCTCTCTATCAACTTCCAATCTAACCCAACGCTATCCTTATTATCCGAAGAAGCATATATGTGTATAAACTCAACAATCAAAGAATTCTCAAACGGGATAGGGATTCGCAAAGAGGGCACGAGAAGAACCTGATAAGCACTCCAAACCAGTGAGGCCAAATCCGAAAGCAGTGCCTTTTGGGACTTGGGTCGGCCGTGCAATGTAGCAAATGGATGAAACTCGCCACGAGGAAGTACACCATCGCCGGACAACGCCGGGCCATAATCAACCGGACCGGCCCCCAAATCAATCCACAAATACCGTTCTTTTCCGGTCCACACGGTGCCCAAACACTTGGTGAAAGCAGGGGATGGATCGCCAGGTGTATAGCTATAAGCATAGGGTTTCGATTGGGAGCCCAAATTGAGAATATATATGTAAATCCCACTAATGGGTTTCTCTTTTTCAAAATCTTGTTTGATAATTTCATCAACTATCGAGTAAGGGACAGAAGCAAGCACGGATCTGAAAGAGGAAGGTACAGAGGCGAGATGGGTCTTGAGGATTTCAGAGAGACGTGAAGACAGAGAGGAAGGAGAAAGAGTCACATCAAGATGAAGTGAATGGGATAGAGAGAGATGATGAGATGGTTGAAAAGAGAAAGGGGTGATGACGTGGAACTGATCGGAAGAAATTGCCGATGTGAGAAATGAAGAAAGCTGAGATTTGGCAGAAGAAGAGAAGTTGCTACCAACAAGCTTGACAGTGATGGGGACGGAAACTTGTAGGGTGAGGAGAGAAGAAGGGATGGGTGGGTGATGTATGGAGGGTTGAGAGAGATGCTTCTTCAGAGAAGAAGGAAGAGAGAGGAATGAATCGTTTGTGGCTGTCGGGTCAACCCGGGATTGTTGGTTGAGGAAGGAGTCTAATCCCAGGATTGGGGCGGAGATGGTGGCGGTGATGAAGAGTTGAAGGAGGAGGAGGAGGAGAACGCCGGCGACGACGGTGGCCGGAGGCATTTCGGAGTTTTGGGAATCCGGAGATAGGGTTTGGGGGTTTGGGCAAAATACGATGTTGGTTCAGTTGACGGAATTGGAAGTGAAGGACTGAGGGCACCAGCTGCGGAAGCTAGTCAATTACTTGATTATTATTTTTAATTTATTTTGGATGGGGAAAAACATAATCCCTTTGTAAAAATAGTCAAAAATAATTGCTCCGTCCGTCCAACAATAGTTACCCACTATACTATTTTGGATGTTCAATAATACTTGTTTACTTTATAAAATCAACGGAAAAAGGTCAAAACTACCCTTAAACTATCTGAAATAGCTTAAATATACTCTTAAACAATATTTCGGCTCAAAATTATCATTTCCGTCAATCTATTGGGCCATACCTACCCTTCTAGTTAACAGAAGTATCCATGTGTGTGTTAAATGCCATGTGGACACCACATGGATGCAACATGTGCATGCCAAATAGACCTCACATCCACATAGACGACTACAGAAAAGGGTCAAAACTATCCCTTAAACTATTCAAAATAGCTTAAATATACCCTTAAATTATATTTCGGCTAAAAAATGCCCTTCCCGTCTAATTATTGGACCACACTTGCCTTTCTGTTTAACAAAAACATCCATGTGTGTGCTAAAATACTACATGTGCACGCCAAACACACTCCACCTTCACATAGATAACTTATAGCCTTAATTTCACTCTTTTCCCCTCATTTCATCCCGAAAAGTATATATTTAACCAAAAAAAGAAAAAATATTTGCGGAAACTTGTATACGTAACTGAATGAAGTAGAGAAATTACCATTTGATGACCATTTCAAATACAATAAAATAAACGATCTAAGGTATAATATAAACACACTCATTTTAATTAATCAATTAACACTAATATTATTTTTATTTCTCTTAATAAGTTAATTTTGTTTAAACAAATCTTAGCAAGTTTTCTTGTTGATTCAACTCACGGCCATGGCGCAAAATAAAAGTTGTCGTAAGAGACCTAATATACTTATCACCGGAACTGCAGGCACAAGAAAAACGACTACGGCGGCCTCCCTGGCGGTGGTGACCGAGCTTCGCCACATCAACGTCAGCTATTTCACTAATGAGGAAAACTTGACGAACGACTGGATGACACCTTCAATTGCTACTACATCAACGAAGACCTACTAAGTCTTTATAGATTTCTTAATATATATTTTTTAATCAATTACCCTATTTTTGTTCAAGTTTTGAGCTTTTGTGGTCCCTAATCCAGAAGATGCTCTAAATGATTGTTAAGAAAGTTTTAGATTTTGTGGAAAGTTAAAGAAACATTCGATATATAGATGATATAAGGATTTGATAGCAAAATTAATTTGAATTTTGTTTAAGTTATGATCTTCAAAGTACAACATATTATTATCGGAATAAAATGAAATTGAATTGAGTCAAGGTGTATTGTATATTCATATAGATATACCCAAATAAGGAAAGAATGAAATGAGTGGGAAAAGAGTGAAATTAGGGCTTTAAGTTGTCTGTGTGGAGGTGGGATGTGTTTGGCGTGCACATGTAGAGTCTGTGACATTTTAGCACAGACATGAATGTTTTTATTAAACAGAAGGGCAAGTATGGTTCAATAGTTAGACGTGAAGGGTAGTTTAATGGTATATTTAAGCTATTTCGAATAGTTTAAAGATAATTTTGACCATTTTCCATAGTCGTTTATGTGGAGGTGGGATATATTTGGCGTGCACATGTGGCATCTATGTGGTGTCCATGTGGCATTTAGCACACCCTAACACACTTCGTTAACTAGAATGATAGGTGTGGCCCAAACTCACAAAGTCTTTCATTTTTCATAAGCATGCAAACAAGAACCTCAACTTTGAACCAATTACATTCATTGAAATTCTCGCCGCTTTTAACACTCAGGTAATTTGTCTTCATCCTTCACATATGATATTATTTTCGATTTCTTTGGAGTACTAATTTATGAAATTATTTTCGATTTCTTTGGGAATCTTGATTTATTGGTTCGATTTCACAGCATCTGATTCTCTGAATGAAAACTTTAGGGATTTATTGTTCTTGAATTGTAATTTGTGGATTTAGGCGGTGAGGATGTCGACGCCGGCGAGGAAAAGATTGATGAGGGATTTTAAGCGGTTACAGCAGGATCCGCCTGCTGGCATCAGTGGTGCTCCTTATGACAACAATATAATGCTTTGGAATGCTGTTATATTCGGGTATGCATGCCTATGGATTAAATCATTGAATTCGGCTACGATTGCTCTTGTACTTCTTTCTTTTTGACTTATGCACTTCCGTTTCTTGTTTCTTTTTCTTGGAATGCAGTCCTGATGACACACCTTGGGATGGAGGTGAGGAAATTCTTCTTCATTTACAATCTTTTTAAAATCTAAGATACGAATAGAAGCATATGTTTGACTCTTAAGTCCATCATATAAAACCTGAATGCATAGTTACACACATCCTTGTACTTTACTTTGTGATTTCTGTGTTCTGCTTAAATGCTTAAATTGCACTTTGAGACACTTGTCTGTGTGGATGAATATCTTGTGTTGATACAATCACTGCCACTTGAGTAATGCATATGCTTTGTGCTTTTCCAGTGAAGAAGGTTTCGAGGAATCTGTGTTTTGTGTTGCATGACCATTCTCCCACCATAATTAAGATTTACTCTCTCTTTTTCATCCATGATTTTCCTCTTTCACTAAAATGGAGGATACGCAGGCATGTCTTGTTTGTATGGGCAAGAACCCTCAGATTTATAGCATGCCCTTCCACCCCATTTTTGACTAGTAAATTTCTGATTTGTATGCAGGTACGTTTAAGCTGACACTTCAATTTTCGGAGGATTACCCCAACAAGCCTCCAACGGTTCGATTTGTATCCAGGATGTTCCATCCGAATAGTAAGTAGCCTAAGTAACGTTGCATTATCTTTCTCTCCCACTCTTCACATAGTTCTAGTCCGTAGAACTTTGCAACTTTAAGCTTAGGTTGCTTGTTGCTTGTTGCTTATTCAGTTTATCTTGTGGTGCCAAGACTAGTAGTATCGACAAGGAGTTATATCAACTCGGGGACCTTCTTAAATTAGTTATAGTGTTAGTATTGTGTCTCACACTGCGTGAACTGAGAAGGAAGCCAGCTTCCTAGTTTTTTAAATATCCCACATAGGCCACACATTCTGCATCACCTGTCAATCCCCATTTTGAAATTCCTAGTAGCGCACTCTCTCCCTCTGTATCATCCTATGCTGCCCTTCACCAATAGGCCATTTGTATATCTGTGAAGAAATTCCTCAATCTTCTATTATTCCTAATCCTTTATTGCTAGTCTAAATTCTGTGCCATGTCGTCTGTCACCATGCCAACACTTGTGGAACTATTTTGCTCAGAGTTACACCACAGAGCCAGTCTATCTGAGACCTAATTCTCATGCCTATATAATAATAAAGAATGTAAACAAAGTGCCTTTCCCCTTCATTTATCTCTTAAACATATCGACGCCTATTCCCACCAGTTTCTATTGAACTCCTATCATTATCTTCACAGAGCATTCTCCTCCTGGGAAAATCTTAATACCCAACAATACCAAACAGTGGACATATGTTATGTGGTTATATCAGATAATGAGTTTATTAGTTTATTCCTCTTTCCCTTTAAAGACATATCAACTCTTACATCCACTCAACCTTTACAGAGGTCGTCCCAAATCCTTATCCTTGAATTTACCCTGATTGGTAATCCCATATATCTGTGATTGGTAATTTCATCGTTTCAGTTCTAATGAGTCTTTTGATGTGACACTTTCTTCAATGATTATGATATTTTGGTGATGGAAATGTTACAAGAATGTTTGTAATTACCATTGCATACAGAATCCTCTGTTTCTTGAAGTTATTTGTTTGAGTATTTGTTTCTTGGGAGTTGTTTAATAAGAGAGAATTAGCCATATTCTGGTAGCTGCTTGGGTTGTGTGTTATTGAATATGCTCTGTGATTCATGTGAATGTAAAGTTGTGTATGTGTAAGACCTACAGCTTAGTATTTCTTCCATCTTATACTAGATTAGGCCGGGTACTTTATTATTTTTTAGTTTTTTTTTTTTTTTTTTGCACTGAATAAATTGGTCTCAAGATTTGATCTTGCCATTTTACATGCATAATGCAGTCCAATGTATGTGAAATATAAAAAGCAATGGCCCATTGCACTTCTTGTACTCTCACCCTATGACTACATATTCTATCTCTTTTTAAATACATCTAAGCACATGCTTCTTTTGATAAGCAGTAACCTCTAAGCTTATACATTTTTCAAAGCATCAATTTAGTGGAGAAACTTATCAAAAATAAAATAAAATAGTGGAGATATCAATATAGGGAGCAAAATGCCTTGTAACAAAATGAAATAAATTCGGATAAAGAACAGTGGAAGTACATGGGAACTTTTAGCTGAAATTTTAGCAGATGTACTTGTGCCACACTCACAATACTCTTTTTCCTCAAATATCCTAGTTTTGCCGCACCTATTTTTCTTGTCTTTTATTTACACCTGGCAGTCCAAGCAATTGGAGCTCAGCACCTATGAAATCAGAGCATTGTATCATTTTATGTTTAATTATTGGCTTATTGAGAGAATTGATCTAATGTGTGTGTATCAATTAGATTTATGCTCTGTTTATTTTTCATTTGTTCCTTTGTTCAAAAGTTAATTCAAGATCTCCCACATCATTCGAAATGGATACTTCTTGCCTTCTATATTAGCCTCGATTCAACTTTACACATAAAAAGGCTTGAATTCTACTTTGTGGCCCTTGTCATGCGAAGTATAAATTTGAGTAATTTTTAGTTTTGCTGATTTCTCATATCAATGTTTATCTATCTATTGGTCAGTTTATGCCGATGGAAGTATTTGCTTGGACATACTGCAAAATCAGTGGAGTCCTATATACGATGTTGCTGCTATACTCACTTCAATCCAGGTATGTTGATATTGTTATTAAATGCATCATTGTGCCTCATGCTTTGCAGAATTTTAAAGAAATGTAACATGCTAAGTTTATTTCTTGGTGTATGTTTTTTTTTTATTATAAGCCCCTTTCTTTTTTTACTGCCTTGTCTAGCTTTGTAGCTTTGTGTCCTTCTGTATTCCTTTCTTTTTTTACTGCCTTGTCTAGCTTTGTAGCTTTGTGTCCTTCTGTATTTCATATAATGCACTAATAGTTTACCACTAGTAAGACATGATATCTGTGTGGTCTCCTGTACTCCTGTTGCTGTTAGTGGACACTTATTGAGTTATGCTTCCCTTTGCATTTCTCTGTTTGAACATGGATAGCGTACACCGATGAGAACAGGAAATCTGCAATTTTGGATAAGTTGGGAATGGAGACTTCATTATTTGATTCAGTGAGATGATAAAATATTTCCGTAGATGCACATACTGTGTTTGATATCATTTTTTACGAGTGGTAAATTAACTAATTTAACAAATGAATAAAGTAACTAAACAAAAAACTATCCGACCTGTTGCTCTAAAGCAAACAGTTCAGATCCTTGGTTCTTAAAACATTGAATATGTCTCTACTTGCTGGAGAGGTAAGTTTTTTTCTGTTTTGTTAAATTTATTTGGTTCAAGCAGTTCTTACTTTAACTTCGTTATCGTTCTGTCTATTTCACATTATGTTTCATCTAGGCGCTAACTTGGGAGTTTAAAACATCTTCTGTCACCGCCATCTTTGTATTGTGTTTCCATAGAAGTCCAGTTCAATTTTTTGGTCGGTAGAG
>JAJOOS010003290.1:0-24773 GCA_029582725.1 Solanum chiquidenum | reverse complement strand
TCCAAAAAAATAACCACCCACTCATCCTCCCCCCCCCCCCAAAAAAAGAAATTGATATTATTTTATTTTTAAAAAATAAAAATTCTACCCCATCCTATGTAACCCTCCGTTCCTATTTTTTTTTATTTTTTTTAACATTTTTCTCATTTTGTGTTAAATATGTACGTACATATATTTTTAGAAAAAAAAATTCTACTAGTGTACCGAATATAACATAAATAAGTAAAAAATTAAAAAATGTATTGCGGCGGCAAGTAATATTAAAAATTATTTTTGATATGTATATACTAACACAAAATGAGAAAAAATATTGGAAGTGGAGGGTTAGATGGGATGGGTAGAATTATTTTTTTAAAAAATAAAATAATATCTAAATTAGTATTTGAGGGGGGAGGGGAGGGGGGATGAAGTGAAAAAAATTAAATTCTTTTATAAAAGAAATTTAAACAAAAAAAAACTTTGAAAAATGGTCGGGGGTGGGAGTGGGGTGAGGGGAAGTGGTGGAGTGGGGTAAGAAAAATATTTTACATTTTATTTTATAAAAGAAATTATTATTTTTTGGATAATAATTTTTTATTTTTTTATTTTAACTAATACTAATAATTTAATTAATTTTTGTCAAGGTTGAATGTTTTGTCTATGTGGAGTGTGATGTGACAATTTTTTAAAATAAAAGAGAGTGTATTACACACACCACGATGAGAGTGATATAAAAGAGAGAGATGTGTTTTTCAAACTAAAAAGTGATAGTTTAGGTATGAAACTCACATTCTCAATAATTTAGGTATGAAACTCAAAAAAAGGGTATAGTTTTGACTTAACATATTTGTTTTTTATATTGAGTTTACCCTTTTATGTATGATAATTTGATGGAGTCTTTTAAACATATTTACTCATTATTCTTTTCAAAAACATTAACTTAATGTTACTGTAATAATTTGAGGGTAATAGGAAGAAAAAAATTTGTCTCTTCTTGATTTGTCAAAAATGACGAGTAAAAAGGGATATCAAATTAGAAAATATTCGACAAGTAAATATGAACGGAGGGGAGTATTAAATAAAGAAAATTGTCATTCTTTTTTTACCGACTAAAAAGAAAAGTAAGTCATATAAACGGATACAAATAAAAAGGGATAAATAATCAAAAATAAATTTAGATTATTATTTCCACGAATTTTATAACTCAAAAATTACTACTATGTCCAACTCCAAGTATATGTTTTTGATCATCAACTTAAAAGAAAAATGATATTCCCTAGGCTCATTTTTGTTATCATGCTCACTAAAAAATAAGTCAAAATAGTTATTATTTCTAAAAATTAAAATATAAATGATTATTAATTTTCAATTTCAATTCAATCAAAACATATATTGTTTCCAAATATCATTATTATTATGGCTTAATTGAAAATCTCTTATACTTGCCAATAAGTTTTACCTAATCATTTTGAGATTTAAACAAATCTTTCTTGGATCGTAATTTTTTTTATTTGTCTTTCAGATATCTTAAATTATCAATTATTGTTATTTATAGTTTTTTTACAAAGTTTTAAAATATGTAAATTATATATTTTTTAAAAAAACTTAAAATTTTAATATTCGAATTCACGATCAAAATAAATTAATTAACTCTCGAAATTCAAATTAGGTCATACAGATTGAGACAAAGAAAGTATTTAGACACTCAAACCTTGACATGTTTTAACTAAACACTTCAATATATAATAAAATGTGTACTATATATTTTATACTTTCGATCAAATATTAAAAAAGCTTTTACGCATGTTTTCAAGTGTCTATCACGTAGATGTCACCTACTTTAATTATCCACAGCAACATCAATTGAAAACGCATGAGGTTCCATGATTTATTGAAATTAATACATATAATTAATAGAGGCAATATATATATATATATATATAGTTAATTTATCTATATGACCAATATTTGAGAATATGTGCAAAAAAAAACAAATTTAAATCAAATGTGTCCATGTGATACAAAGTTGTCCATGTGGAGAGCTTACATAGGAAGAAGGTTAGTCTTTAGTGAAATGTTGTAGCGAAATGTGAGGATATCTCATGGTACATCTTAAAATATCATAGATTTATATGGAATGTTCTAGAATATTCTATAAAAGCAATTTATTTGTAAATATGTAGGGACTTACTTGACAATTATTATTTACATATTAGCCCTTAAATGAGTAGTATAAAAACAGAACATTTATTTGTAAAATCATGAAACAAAAACCAAAGCTTTCTACTATACAATCCTTCAACATTCCAAGACACAAGTAAATCACTTGCCATAGGGCGGCTAAGTAATATGACAAGTTGATCTCCCAGATGCATCCACTATTACGTCGCCATCCACCACAACCGATCCAAGAAAAAACATGAAATATATAACTGTACACTTAATGAAAAATATATTTCAAGGAGCCTATGATCTTGGGTATTTGATGAAAATATTATCAGCAAATGAGTTACCTGCTTCGTTGAATGATTTTCTCATTGAATTGAAAATCTGGTTCGAAAAGTTTTATGACGTTAAATAAACAATGAAGAAGCGTCATATGCACGGTGGTTTGAATAGAGTCGCAGAGTTGCTGGATTTGAAAAGAAAAGTAGGAGTAACTCATAACGAAGGATCAGATAGTGTGTTGACTTGGAGAATATTTAAGAAAATAAAAAAAACCTTTTATGAAGATGATCCTTCTAAAATGGAAGATGAAGCAGACATTCTTACTTCTTATAATGAAGCAGGCTGGGATGATGCTATGTAATGTGCAAGGCCTTAGTATTCAAGAAATAGTTCACTCCTATTCTCTTTCAATTTGTGTTTTTGTATGGAGTATATAAATTTGTCCTTCTAATAATCTGCATTTTCGTTTTATTCCAAACTTGCTAAAATAATAAATCACATACTCTTAAACTTCTACTTTAGACGATTACAATTAACTAATCGACTACTATTATTGTTACTTGCGCACACAATCGATCCAAGAAAGAACATGAAATATATAAAAAAAAAATTATGACAAAGGAAACCCGCAGTCGCTACCTTTGGGTGCGCACAGGGTAAAACCCCGCTCCTATGCAATAGCTCGCAAACCACATAGGAGAGGTAAATCGCACTAGGCAAGCCTGGTGCGACGAGCTCGACCCAGAAGGCAAACCCCTTGCTTTCGCTGGCAAGGGGTCTCGAACTTGAGACCTCCATCATGGAAGTCCCAAGCTCAAATCACTGGGCCACCCCGAAGGGTAAGAACATGAAATATATAACTGTACATTTAATGAAAAATGCCAATTTGTTTTGTGTCCAACTTCCCATTTTTGTCTATTAGAGGAGCAATAACCAAGGCAATAATAATAAATACTCTATAAAAGTAAATTTGAATCTTCTAAGTCCCAAAAATGCAAATCAAATAAAGAAAACAAAAAAAATCCTATTACGGCTACACCTCCCGATATACTTGCATGGATCGGTAGGAAATACGATTCTAGGCACAATATGTATAATCTATATATATTGACTAGAAAAAGTCGATAATGAATCCGGCAGGCTACTTGTGTAAAAGAAAAAAAATATATTTTCTTCTATGCTAGTTTTCCTTGTATATCACTAACTGCATATTTATATTTGTCAATGGCCTCTCTGATGGCTTTGCCATCCTTCCCAGAATATTTACCTGCGAAATTTTGTAAAAAAACACTAAATAATCATTGAAATCTATAGGTAAATTTTTTCATTCAGAAAATTTCAGACATCCCTACTATTAAAACCTTTCAATAGAGTTGCATAATATTTTCGACAAGGCAGAATACCTCGAGACCCCCCTATTATTCAGTGCATATACTCACTAGTTGGAGGAACATAATGAAAAGAAAGGGAAGTAGTCAAGTAAACATATACTCACAATGGAAATATGCTATAGGTATCGTGCCATTGTCGATGAGTTCAAACTTATAAGTATCTCCTACTTGGACACCATTTGCTTCTCTGAACTGTCGCCATCCCTTTGTAATTGCAATGTGATGTCCCATTGGTGCTAGCAGCACTGACCTTGATCTCTGTTTCTCATCTCTCAGAATCATCTTACAACGTCTATTCACCAAGCCATTTGATTTTGCAAAAGCCGATGGAAGATACTGCTCAAGTTTTATCCCAATCAATGGCGCGTTATAACAAACAAAACAAAAAAAGAGGAGAGGAACAACAACGGAAGATCTTAGCTAATAAGGGCTTAACTAAAGTCAATCCAAATTACTTACGAGAAAAGGACTGTGGATGCAATAGGGATTGATAGTAGAAACAAATTGAGGGTTAGCATTAGCACAAGTTGAAGCAGGTACATCTGCTTCATTACTTTGGGCTGAAACTCTTTTAGCGTCCAAATTAGGCTTCTTTCCTTCGGGCTGAAATGATGCATTTGCTCTCGTACCTAGTTTTTAAATTGAATTTTTTTAGTCAGAACTGAAACAAAAGACGAAATCTAAACAATAAGTAGTAAGTTGAACTGTTGAAGTAGAAAAGAGTTGTTAGTGTCACAATTCAGAAAGAAAATGAAGTTCGAGTGGAGAAGAGATGACAGAATTTCGGAAAGACTAATTCACTCTTGATAGTAGTAAGAGCACAACAATCTTGAGCTTGTATTTTTTAGACAAAGTAATCTCCAAGGGTCAGTGGTGCAGAGTTCGAAACTAGGTGGATAATGGTCCGTCCCCCTAACCTTCTCCACTTAAAAACTTGAGATTGTTATTAACTGTGTATTTTCCCTGATTAATCAAAAGATTTGATAAGAAGACGTCACGAACAAAAGAAAATACCAATAATTCAGCATGATAGAACCTGTCTTTAGGCTGTCTTTCCTACTATATGCAGTTTTTCGTATAGTAAAACTACTTATAAGTCTAGAAGTTCACATACCTACCAATTTCCAGCTCTCTTAGACTATCAGTCAGAACCGGAAAATGAAGATGATTTAAAACCAACAGAACATTAGTGAAGAAAAACAGAATTGTTATCGTCATAATTCAAAAGGAAATAAATACCAAGGGGATAAAGAAAGAGATGAAAAAGTATTAAAACGGAAGGACTAATTCAACTCCTAATGCTCGTCATGAGTAACAAAAAAAGATTGCTTCACGCGAGCATTTCTCACTGGAGATTGATCCTGAAAATCTTATGAATCGGAAAAAATAATCATGATGAAATAATCCTGGTTGACAACTATATTCAAGAATCTCACTAGCACTTACAACATGTAGCACAATAGTATGATGCCATCACTATTTACGATTTTCTAATAGCCTTTGTGGCAACGAAGAAGAAAATAAAACGTGTATAAGTTGGAGGAACGTAATGTAAAGAAAGGGAAGTAAACATATACTCACGATGAAAATACGCTACAGGTGTCGTGCCATTGTCAATGAGTTCAAACTTATAAGTATCTCCTACTTGGACAGCATTTGCTTCTCTGAACTGTCGCCATCCCTTGGTAATTGCAAAGCGAGGTCCCACTTCTCCTAGTTGCACTGACCATGACCTCTGTTTCTCATCCCTGAGAATCATCTTACAACGTCTCATCAAGCCATTTGGTCTTGCAAAAGCCAACGGAAGATACTGCTCGAGTTTATCCAAATATGTAGATCAATTCCATGTCACCACACACACAAAAAAAAGTACTACTGAAGATATTAAATATTAAGGGCTTAACTCAAATTACATTTAACAAAAAGAAAAAGGAAAAAGCACCCGAGGGTGTGGCTCAGTAGTCAATGAAGTGGGTTGAGAACCATGAAGTCTCAAGTTCCAATGCCAGAAGAGACCAAAACACAAGGTGATTTGGTGGACAAAGTTACCTCGTACCTATTGTTGGTGGGAGGTGACAGGCATCTCGTGGAATCAATCAAGGTGCATGCAAGCTAGCCCGGACACCACTATTATCAAAATAGAAAACAAAACAAAAAAAAGTTAACTCAAATTACTTACGAAAAGAGCTCTGATGATGGCATAAGGCTGGATAATAGAAACAAATTGACTGTTGGCAATGGCAGATGTTGAAGCGGGTACATTTGCTTCTTCCCTTCGGGATGAAACTTTTTCAGCATCCAAATTAGGCTTCTTCCTTTCGAGTTGAAGTGATGCATTTTCTCTCAAATCTAGTTTTAAATTGAAACAACAACGTCAGAACTGAAGTATAACTAAAGATGAATCTAAAACCAAAGGCAGAACATTAAGTTGAAGTGGAAAAGAGTTGTAATGGTCATAATTCAGAAAGAAAATAAAGTTCGACGGGAAAAGAGGTGATAGAATTAAAGGGCTAGTTCACTGTTGATAGTAGTAAAGAGCGAACAATCTTGAGATTGTTTTTTTCTTCGTATGACCGAGAAATCCGAGAGGTCTAGGGTTCAAAACTAGATGGATAATTGCCCGTTCCTCTACCCTTTTCCACTTTAAAACCTTGAGATCGTTTTACAGAAGCATTTATCTCAGCAGATAGATTTTGAAAATTTGAAGAGGGAAAAACCTCGTTAACAATTGTGTATTTACCCTGAATAATCAAAGATAAGGCAACACACACCGTGAAACTTTATGGATAGTTACAAAGACTTCAATAACTAGATAAATTGCATAAAGAAAAATATTAGTATTATTTAAAAAGGGAAAAGAAATAAGTAAAGAAGTGGAAAATGGATGAAATTTAAGAGAAGGGCTCAGATAAGAAACTTGCCGTAAAATCTCAATACAGGATTCATTCCATTTTCAACTATCTCAAGCATTATCTGATCTCCTTTCTTCAAGCAATTTGCAATGCAGAATTCACGCCATTTGCCTTTAATGTAGGTGTGTGCGCCAGACGAATATAGTGTAAATGTCCAAGACCTTTGCTCATCCCTTATCGTTATCGTACATTTCCTGTTCGTGAGATTGTTTTCCCGTGCAAATGAGACTGGAAGTTGCTGAAACAGTTTTCAAACCAATAGCACAAAAACAGTTCATGTTATGCTTCGTACTTACAAATTATCAAGGAAAGAGTAGTTCATAACATAATGAGTTCGAACTTACCACATGGTCCCTTGTAAGGCAATAAGGTGTGACAGTATAAATGAAATGAGGGCGACCGAGAGGCATGTTCTCTGCAGCTTCTACTTTGGGGACAATCTCATGCGACTTGATATTGAGCTTTGGCTTTTCAGTTGTTTTTACTAGTAACAGAAGAATACATATAAAAGATATGACAAAGAAGACTTATGAATAGTTTAACATGATCAAACATGCGTCGAAGGCAATCTTTCCTACTATGTACAGCATAGTAAAACTACTTTTCGACAGGAAACCTCGTAAAGACTGTATTACCGTCTAGCCTATTATCCAAGTCTATGTACCAAAGGGTGTAGCTTAGTGGCCAATGAAGCGGGATGAGAACCATGAGGTCTTAGGTTCAAATCCCGGTTGAAGGCAAAAAAAAGAAAAAAACTAGTCATGATTTTGTCCCATTTACCTAAGTCTTGATGAGCAGAGTTACTAGATAGGTGAAGTAGTTGAGGTGCGCAATAGCTGGGCCCGAACACCACCGTCAAATAAGGAAATAGGAATCTATGGAAGGATAAGAGAGAATACTATTAACTCTCTCGAAATATTCAGGAAAAATGAGATATATATATATACCTCAAGTCTAACTACATAACTATACAGCATCAAACAAGTGCTCTCAAACTATATACAAAATTCGAAGTGGAATTGTCAAGCTCATCCAAGAGGACATACAATTTCACCCTCTTAGGACCATTATTGATTATTGAAGATCGCAAATACTTGCTCAAAGTCAACAAGGCGAATATGATTCATATCTGGAGGGAGGCAAATAAATGTTCAGATTTTTCGGCAAATGAAGATCACAGACATGAAAAAGGTTTGGTAATCAGGGAAGACGCGATCAATGAAATGGAGACGATTCAATCAATGTAGCTTATGCACGATTTCAAGTAATTCAATAATTTACAATGTATAATTGAAACAAAAAACACAAGAGAGCTGAAATAGAGAACAAATCCCAAACCTTGTGATATAATTTTCTTGCAAGTATGATTGATTTCCTCTCCTCCTTCCCGAGTCTGTTCGTATTCTCTCTCAAAGTGATTTGAACCGAAGATGGAAACTTCAAACTCCAAATTTCCTTCATGTCTGAAAATCAAGCAATCTCCCAACTGTAAATCATGTTCTTTTGCGAATTTCGCCCAACCCTCTTCTAATAACCGTCCGTTCACTTTTACCTGCCACTTCTTTCCAGCCTTTCTCAATAATGCATGTTCTTGATTACATCCTTTCAGATGCTTGGAAAAAGCTACAGGAATTTTCTGCAAGATATATAGCATTCTATAAGTACTTAAAACCTATGTTGCTCACACTCTTCAGGTGCGTGTTCGATCCTTCAAAAGTAGTGCATTTTTGGAGGATCTGACACGGGTGGGACAACATTTTTGGAGAGTTCGAGCAACTTAGCTTAAAACACTCCAATCGACTAAATATAAAGATTATTGCAATTGAAAAATCATCAATAATCCTTTAATCCTTAATAGATTCAAAAAAAATTCTCAAATCACTCTGGCATTGTAACTTGAACACCACGTCACGAATAATTGGATGCGTAACGTGTAAGACCTATATATATCATGGATTTCTAAGGGTTAAAGATTCAGATAGAGTCAAGATTTCAACTTTATGAGTTTTTGAATTTAAAACAACGAGTTCAACTAGTACTAATAACCGGATTCTAAATTTAGTATACGAATATATTGTTTGAGCAAAATCTACTCGTTTGACGACTTTTACATCCACCCCTTCGAATTCAAGAACAGATTTTCCAAAAAAATAAATAAATTAAAAAGTAATCCTTTATCCCAAAATTCCCAGTTATATGAGGTAACAACTAATAATAACAACATCAACTCCCATAAAAAACATAAACAAAATTCTTTTGCTAATTCTTCAATGATTCCTCAGATGGTAACTCAATTAACAATTACTATCTAAGAAAGGTCGAATATTTTTCTTGATTCCAATTTTTTTTCGACAACTAAGGTGAACTCAACTATCTAAGAATTCAAGACTTTTTTTTTGTTATAACAAAAACATATAAAAGACTTTAACCCTATCCCGCGGAGACAGAGATATTATTTTCGATAAATCATTGACTTAACAATAACAACAATTATAATGGGATTTTGTATGTATACATAAGAGATGAATAATAATAATAAAAAAAAATCAAAGAACAAAAAACATAATAGTAAGAAAAACTCACAATTCCATGCTTGAAATTTGGCAAAATAGGTTTAAAGAAGTGAGGCTTCTTTGGAGTAAATTTCATAGCGTTCTTCGGTGTTTTTTTTTTCTTTTCTTAATACAAGTAAATTTATATGTTTTATGTATTTTTTTAACTTAATGATATTGATAACTATTAAAAAGAAGTTTTCTAACCTAAAATAATAAGTTTAAATTATCCAGTCATGATTTTTCAACTTATAAGTATATTTTGTATGATTAAATCTGTTTATTAATATTATTTTATTCTTAATAACAGTTGTAAATTTTGAAATACAATTCATAAAAACGTAAATCCTATTCTTTAGTTAGTATATTTTTGTATTTGTGTTTTTGTGTAAGAAAAAACTTATAAAGTCATAACTTCAAAACTAGGGATAAGGCACGAATACTCTTTACATTATTATGACCGAAATTCTAGAGACACACATTAACTAAACTAAGATCCTATCCCATGAACCCATTTTTTGTAATTTTGTATACCTTTTTAGCTTACGTGGCATCCAAACATCTCTCACGCGCCCGTGAAATCACGTAGTGTGCCTCAACTACGTGAAGTCACCTTTATTCAACATTTTAATTTTATCATAAATTATCCGGTTATTATCAATTTCAAACCGGTTAATTTTAATATTCTTAAAACTTAATTGGATATGTTTTAAACCGTAATGATATTCTAATGCTCATATTTTTTAAACTACAAATTTCGAATCGAAATTACGTCTAATCTTCTTTAAATTTTGTATATTGCCTCATCTAGGTGTTCTCAACGAATTCAAACCATATTCATTGAAAATATACTCGTTTTTCCTTTCTGGTTAAATAATATCTTTCTAGTTGCTCTCGAACAATTAAAAGATTCTCCAAAAAAAATACTGGGTTTGTGAAAGTTGTACAACATTGGTAACTTTTTGTAGGCTAAAAATGATTAAAATGCATAAAAGGCTAAAGTGGACTTGAGAATACCAAAATATGGTCATTCCTGTAGTTCTGCATTGACAAAAAAGTAACAGGTCCAAATTCAGAGCATAACAAACATTTGCTCACACTGTAAAATACATATTGCTTTAGCAGTATAGCTAGTCAAATATCTCATGATTTAACAGAAAATCGAGTACATGATTATCGTCTCACTCTACTGAAAAACAACCTTACGATAAACTTGGTATTATCCACAGTGGCAGCGAGAATGCAGAGTCGGAGACATCTTCCTGAAGAAGAGGCTGTACACTGAGATTCTGAACGCGGTAAATACCCATATCATAGCCATGTACTACACTGTAATGAACTCCGGAGAAGTCATCTGTGAAGTATATGCAGTTAGTCTCACATTCTGGGTACGTAGAGGATGGGATTGAGAAGGAATGATTGTTTCCCACAAAAATAGACCAATCACCCAAAGATTTCACTTCTTCACACTTCTCGTTGCAGATATCCAACTTGTAAATTTTGAAACACCAAGTGGTTAGACAAGGAGTATCCGTGATTCTTGTATCAAACAAAAGCCTCATTATGGCATATATTTGGCCATTTACCTCGACAAGATATGTAGTAGCATACACCAAATTATCCAAATCGCGAGATGGTGGAAAAGCTATTCTCTTCAACAAAGAGCCGGCTAAGTCCCATATCAGAATTTCGCCAAAAGTGTCGATGGCATAAAACTTCCCATCGTGACACATGGCATCATCAACATGGCCATGGATGCAACTCAAAGGAGTCCAAGCAACATCACCTGGCTTTGTAAATGCCATCTTCCAATTATCAGAATAGATGGCAAAAATAACACAATCTGATGAAGACGGACTAGCAGACAAGATAACTTTGTAAACAAACGAGTCGCGAAAGCTCTTTCCTGTACAAACCAGATTCAAATTAGGGCATTTATGCAGTGGCGGGAGTGAGATCTGCCCCCCTGATAATGGATTCAGCAAGTGCATCTCAAAATTGGCACCTAGAGTGACCAACCAACCATGAGAAGAACCCCAACAGCGTTTATCTAGAACATCTGGCAAACATATATCATAACTCTTACAGTTGAAAGGACTATAAAATCTGCGCAAGCTTTCATCTTTCCTCTGAGGAAGCATCAGCCAAGGAAGGAATGAGCATGAAGAATTGCCATTTTGTTTTACACAAATTCTCCATGACTTACAGACTGCACCAAACCGTACCCAGTCTTCAGCAAAATGCAGCCGACTAGCAATTAACCCCAAAAGTTCCACTGGCAACTTACACCAATCTGATGTTAACTGGGAAAACAAAAGAAATAAAATTACAGAAAGGACAACTAGAACATTTTAAAACCTGATTAAAGAGTGAGTATACTACACATCTAATTGAAATATCAGGGATATGCAAGACGATTAACTATGCGTTCTGATATTTCAGACTGGTTTAATTCCCTTATTGGAATTTCAAAACTAACTCTCCTAACTATAGGCGTGGCCGCTATGGAGGATAATGTTTAAGGAAATTATCCTCAAAGATATTTTACCTTTGAAGAATTTTTTTAAAATCATTTTCAAGTGTTTGGAAGGACATAGAAAGTTGGAACAACCCGTAGTCATATAAATTGTAGGACAAAGTATAAATATTGTGTTCTGACAATATTAAAGGTTGATAATAGTAAAGTGAGTGATGTGGAGTTGGAGTTCGGATACTGATAAAGGAAAAACTGACTTCGACCCAATTTTTTGAGAAACCACTTTGCATAACTCAAGATAACTTCTTTCCTTCATACCAAAAATCATACCAAAAACACCCTTAAATTCCTTTTCTTATTCACATTCCTGAAAGTAGTAAGTGGAAACCTTACCATTACAGTACTTAACCACCGAAAGAGTTCGCAACGTTTTGCTCTGAAAATCTTGAAATTCTGAAATAAATAAATAAATAAGAGACTTAAACCCAAGATACAACATATTAGAGAGACAAAATTGACCATTATAATATTAACATCTAATCCTATCACAAGTTGGAACAACCTCAAACTTCTCTTCAAAAAACATACAGAAAAATTCATGACCAATACAAAGAATTGTGTGGCTAAATGAAACAATATTTGACTTTGCACCAGAAATGAATGTATATATGTATGTGCGTATAAATAAATATATTCTCATTGTGAACCTCACTGACTCTAAATTCTGAAATAACATCAAGTCACACTCACACCCTTATTACTATTAGAAGCTTAAGTAGAGACTGTTATCACTTGCCCTGAAACAAAGCTCACCTCATACTACTAATATTATCAGTTGTGAGAGATAAATGCTGATCAGGCTGCAAAAAGAAAGGAGTCTTTCTGCAGCAACAACACAGACATTTTATCACCCAGTCGGATCTCAAGTACTTGGATAACAAAAAAGCAAAAGGAGTCTTTTTGCCTCAACTTCCACACATACATAATCAATATTAGGGTGACAGTAAGGATCTCAAGAACTTAAATAACAAAAAGGAGTCTTTCTGCCCCAACTTCCACAGACATTTTATCAAACAGTTGGGCGACAATAAGGCTCTCAAGTACTTGGATAACAAAAAAGAGTCTTTCTGCCGCAACTTTCACAGACATTTTATGAAACGGTTGTGCGACAGGAAAGGATCTCAAGTACTTGGATAACGAAAAGGAGTCTTTCTGATGCAATTTTCAGACAGACATTTTATCAAACAGTTGGGCGACAGTAAAGGATCTCAAGTACTTGGATAACAAAAAGGAGTCTTTCTGCTGCAACTGATACAATTGGGCTGACTAAGAATAGTTATAGGAGTATTATATATGCATTTTCTATTTTATAGTTGAGCCTGGGATTAGTTATTCCACCAATATATGAGATAACTTATCCCATCACTATGGCATAAATGGGGGGATAAATAATTCTGGGACACTAATACCACTAACTAAACACAGGATAAAATAGTCTTGCATTTTATCCTGGGAACATTATCCCTTATCCCTCATACCAAACGACTCTATTCTCTTTACCACAAGCATACCACTCACCTCGGCTACATCAGTCAACTCTGAGAAACAAGCCAAGGCAATGAAAAGTTCCTACACCAATATCCTAGCCACTTTCAGTAACCCAAACCCAAATTAATCATATTATACCACTTCCAAAACCACTACCACACTCGTCACACATCTCTCTAAAGACAATACAACTGTGTTGGACGAAGAAGAAGGCTAACCCCAGCTGAATTAAGTGAGAAAAGAGCTAAAGGATTATGCTATCTTAGTGATGAGAAATACTTGCCGGGGCATGTTGGTAAGCCTAAGACTCAGTTGTTTTTGTTGGAGCTAGCTTTTGGGGGTGGTTCTCCCAAGGTTATAACAATGGTTTCACACAAACATTTTATCAAACAGTTGGGTAACAGTACGGATCTCAAGAACTTAGATAACAAAAAAAGAGTCTTTCCGCCACAACTTTCACACAGACATTTTATCAAACAGTTGGGGGACAGACAGTAAAGTATCTCAAGAACATAGATAACAAAAAAGGAGTCTTTCTGCCACAACTTTCACACAGACATTTTATCAAACAGTTGGGTGATAGTAAAGGATCTCAAGAACATAGATAACAAAAAAGGAATCTTTCTGCCACAACTTTCACACAGACGTTTTATCAAACAGATGGGCGACAGTAAAGGATCTCAAGAACTTAGATAACAAAAAAGGAGTCTTTCTGTTCATACCTCGGAGAAGCAGCGATTGCTGGCGGAGACTGATCAGATTTTCAAAATTCCTCAGCTTATGGATTTTGAAAGTCACTCAAAAAATAGTAAAAGGAAAAAAATAAGAAAATTTTTATAACTAAATTGTTGTTTAATCTGTCATCAAAAACATATATTAAAATTACATTACTTTTTCGACTAAAAAAGACGTAGTAAGACAAACAAATTGAAATGAACAAGTAAATAATCTCCAAAAATATTGATTTTCTTTCAGAAATAATCCACATAATTTTAGAAAAAATTGTTTGTTCTCCCATGTGTTTAAAGAAATTATTTTTTCAACTTTTTGAACCATAGATGTGATTTTTAATTGATGATTTTATATAATGTAACTTTGTTTTATCTTTTTAGTTAATCAATTGAGTTTATTACCGCCGTGTTATCCATTAATAGTTTTTGACGTGATAGAATGCGTGTAATCCTAACAAATGGCAAGAGTGTCCATGTCATGGGTTCAATGCAGGTGTGGGATTCTCCAAATTAGAGTCATGATTAAACGTGACCCTGTAATCGTACACACTTATATATATATAACAGAAACTACGAGGGAGCACAGTGCACCATAGAGTTATGGGGGAAGGGAAAATAAGGTAGGGAATCGAACAAGGTGAAAGTTGAGGTATAACAGTAGACAACTATTAGTAGTACTTGTTCTGGGCAGCTATATTAGAAACTAAGTGGGCAGTTAGGAGCATTTGTTGCAAAATTTGAACATCTCCTGGTCTGTTGTGATTGCTTCTCCACTCTCCAGTTGCCTGTACACTTGTCGAAGCTATTTGTCTTGTATGCATCCTTCCCACTTGGTCGCCCAACAAAACATCTAGTAATTGAGAAGGAGGATTCCGAAAAGTTGTATTTTCACTACTCAAATTTGTTTCCGAAGCCATACATGCTAATCTATTTGCTAACATGTTTCGCTCCCTGTAGATATGATGCAGTGGTGGATCACCCAAAAGGCGGATGAGGTACCTGCAATCATTAAGAACAGGCGAATGAAGAACATTAGGAACATGTATCAATGTAATTACCTCCTAAGCATCAATATTAATCTGCATAGTTAAACCCATGCTGCAGGGTTAGCTGTAGACCCCAAAGCAAAGCATGTATCTCAGTAGTGATAGCAGTTGTGTGATTTGCTATAGCATGTATCTCAGTAGTGATATATATATATATATATGGCTTCAAGAAGAGATAAGATATATTCAGGTAATTCAAAGGAAAAAGAGGTCAAGTCCCAAGAGTTGTGCAGTCTATAATGAGCAATATTATGGGTATGGTCAAACTTGTGCAAAGAACCCTCAATAGTATACACTTCATTAACCCATATAACTCGATTCCTCGACTTAATGTTGTGCAGATATTCAACCATCAATTTGTATCCTTACATTAACAATATAAGTATTCAAATTTAAGTGTTCAATATTTTAAGGTTAAGAAATACAATTCATCTCATAAGATTTTGCCTTGTGTTCTCCCTACAAGTTAATGCACACCTTTAAGTTATGTTTCCCCCCCTTCTCTAGCGAAAAACAGTAAGGAGCCTACCAGATACATCATAACTAATATGTTATTCCAGAATTTTTTTTGCAGATTTCTAGTCGTATACGCATAGCTAGAATATGGTAAATACAAATTATAGTAAAGAGAAAAGATAAGGAGAACCAAAATTACATGCATGATGTTCTTAGCACATCTGCAGATTCAGGATTTAAATTTGATCAGTTCAGCCTTTATAGTTGTTACACTGAACCCATTTTATTTTTGTAATTATGTATTCAGAATTAAATATTTGTTGAAATCTTACTGGGATTTTCACACACAACACACATCTACTTTCTGTATAGAAACTATGGTGTCCAGTTGAATCCATTAAATATAGATCGTAAACTATCTCAAATCTACATTAGGAACTATCTTATCACCAAGCATACCTGCTGCTATAGTCATAAAACTCTTCTAATTCCTCCTCTTCATCATCACCATCGTCACCATAATGCACTTTGCAATGAATTTTTCCTTTCATATGCTTCTGAACTGCTTCTAAACTACCAAAAGGATGACATCCATCGTTGCAAGACAGGCACATATAATACTTTTTAACCTGAGGACATAAAGAGAGATTTTTACTTTGTTACTAACATCAGTTTTCTGATTAAATAATACACATAAATATCTAAGTAAACTTGAAGAGTAGAGAAGAAAAATAATATTACCTTGAGACCAAGATAAGCGAGGAAGCCTTTAGAGTCCTCCAAAAACTCGACATCAGGTATGAAGAACCCATGCTTCTTGTGCATGTGGACCAAAAATGTTACCGCACCCATGTCGAATCCTTCAAGAATGAATAACTTTTGGAAGATCCAATATACACCCGGTGGTATTTTTGAAGGATCCGAGACACATAGTCTCAAAATGTGTGTGGTTCTCAGCGGACAAATTGCCCATGGGGTGCACATTAATACTGTTCTTCACATTCTCTCTAGCTAATTCTTTGTCCTTCCCCAGCATAGCAGAACCTCTTTCTTAATCGGCACGGTGGAGTCCACTATACTCCATGTTA
This sequence comes from Solanum chiquidenum, assembly GCA_029582725.1. Taxonomy (NCBI): domain Eukaryota; kingdom Viridiplantae; phylum Streptophyta; class Magnoliopsida; order Solanales; family Solanaceae; genus Solanum; species Solanum chiquidenum. The sequence goes on along the minus strand of JAJOOS010003290.1, from coordinate 8,146 downwards.
AGAAATATGCAGCATATCTGCCATGATCTGTTGCGGTGCAGAAAAAGAGTTGTTGATGATGATTGATGACAGTTTTTGTACCATTTTAAGCCATGAGAACTCCAAGCTGCCGCTTCAGTTGACTCTCTCAGAAAAATACTCGACGATATATAACTCACCAATCTTCTTTGTAGATGTTGAAAGTACAAGGAAAATAATCATGATATTCTCTATCAATAACTTGAAACCATGCAAGTAGTCTCGACTTGGAGAAAGTAGGGGCAAAGAAAATTAACGTTTTGATTTAGCTTGTCCATTGATCAACCTGTTATAAGTAGCAATATCAGGAATAAACCCCAAATCCAACATCTCTTCCACCAAAGCATCCGATTCCTTCTTTTTACCCTCCCTCTTAAAACCTGATACCAAAATATTATATGTCACAGTATCAGGATCCAAGCCCTTGTTTAAACCCAATAACCTCATCTTATTTGCTTCCTTCGCTCTTCCTGCATCACACATGTCACTAAGAAGACAATTAAACGTTACACTATCCGGAAGCATACATTCCTGCAGCATTTTCTCCATAATTTCATATGCTTCGTCAATCTTTCTTGTTCTCCTTAAACCTTCAATTAAGGTCGTACAAGCAATCAAGCTTGGAGAATTCCCATTCCTCCATAACTCATGCACCAATTCCATTGCTCTGACCACATCCCCTTCCCCACAAAGCCTCTCAACTAACCCAAAATAATCAAATGTTCTTGGCAGCACCCCTTTCCTTGAAAATTCAACCAATACATCACACGCTTTCAACACCATTCCTTTCCTGCAAAGCCCATCAACCAAAATCTCACAAGTCACTGCTGAAATCTCCCATCCCATCTCAGTCATCTCGTAGGCCATCCCAATCCCCTCCTCAATCTTACCATCCAAAAGAAACCATTTAATTAAAGTATTAAAGCTAACTACATTTGGAGCACATCCATGAGTTTTCATCTCCTTAAACATTTGTAAAGCCAAGCCCAATTGCGACTTCTTACAGTACCCAGAAATCAAAGTATTGAATGTAATTACATCAGGCTTTACTCGATCTCCAATCATCCTATGGTAAAACTCCAGAGCCTTATCAAAATGCTTAAACTTCACAAACCCATGAATTATCATATTGCAAACAGCAACATCAGGCTTCCCATCAATCAATCTTCTCATTGTGTCAAAAGCTAACAAAGCATCATCAAACCTACCAGCTTTGCAATAAGCATTAATGGCAAAACGAAAAATAGGTTCAGTTTTGGGGCAAGAGAAAATACCATCAGCACACGGGCAGGGGTTAGAAGAAATAAATTGGAGGAGAGTAGTAAGAAATTGGAGGCGGTGTGTGGTGGCAAGAGTGCGGACCATCCACTCAAAAGTGGTGTGATCATGGCGGAACGAATCGACAGAAGCAGCATAGTTGAAGAGGTAGAAGTCAAGGTTAGTGAGGATAGGGTGGTAATGGACACGGTTCTTGAGAAAAGAGAGGAAATCTTTGGCAGTGAAAGAGGGTTTGAGGTGGGTTTCCATGAGTTGGTTCAGTTGGTTTTGGGCAACAGGTGTGAGGTTGTTAGTGGTACACATTGAAGAATCTATCGTTCTTACAGTAAGAGGAAGCAGTGAAGTCCGATCAGAAGCTGTTGGTTTTGGAATGGATTTGAGAAATTTCTGAAATCCCATTTTCTCTTTGTTCTACGTTCCTTGGCTGAATTTATCCTCTCCCACTTCTCACATAGCTATATTTTCATGAAAACCCTGTAACGTGAAATCATGTCATTCTAAAATCAAACTAACAATTAGTTACTTTGATCAAGAGATAGCATCGCACACATTATAGTATGAGTAAAAAAATCATGTTTTGACAATACCACTGGATACCAAAGGTGTTTTAAATGTTTTCCAACTCTCACATGTTCGGTTGGTCAAATATTTTGGAAAACATCATCTCTCAGAAAACAAGCTCCTTAACAATGACTTCCCTAATGAAAGTAGGGAAAACAAGTTTCACCAGTGACATTCCACATAGATTGTGTCATCTCCAACATACTTCATTTTCACCCATAGCCCTCATCCCCACCCATGTAGGAAGCCTAAAGTAAAGGCTGTTGTCACTTGCCAATAAACAAATCAGACCTCATACTAGTGACATAATGAGCTACGAGGAATAAAATTCTGATGTGGATGCATAAAAAAGGAGCCTTTCTGCAGCAACTTTCACAGGGACATTTTATCAAACAGTTGTGCTACAATAAGGATCTCAACTACTTAGATAGCAGAAAACTTTCTTACCTCGGAGAAGAAGCAATTGGGCTTGCAGCCAAAATCCTGCCGGAAAACAACCAAATCAATGCCTTGCTCGCAAGACTGATCGGATTTTCAAGATTCGCTTTTGATTTGCTTTTGGAGTTCTGATAGTCACGTAACAATTAACAAATTCCCAACTTATAATAAAATTTAGATCCAAAAAAATAATTATTTTTTTTATATTTAATAATATATTAAATTTTAAAATACTTATTTTATTCTCTAATTTATGGTTCACAAATATTTATGCCCTAATTTTGTTAACAAAATCTAATTAGTGCACCAAGCAAAAAAAATTCTGGATTTCTATTTTACGTGGCAACTTCTCATTGGTTATTCACATATCCAACTGGTCCCACTTCCACGTGTCTGGCTCAGAACAACCATCTAAACAAAAACAAGTTCTCCATCGTTCTGCTTCGAAATGCCAAAATCACCATGACCACTTACGTCATCGCCGGCAGCGGCAGTACTGCCACCGCTCTCATTGGGAAACCTCGCCGGAGATCTTCTCCAGCCGCTCAATCAAGTTTGCATCTACCACTTAACTTCCCTCAAAACCGCTCTAACCGTCGCCGAACGTCGAGAACATTTTCCCCAATCTATGCTTCTGTATCTGCATCTCCGTCGCCGGTTACTAAACCGGATGACCTCGTTAGTGCTATTCTTTCTAAGGTACATCTACTGGACTTTTATTTGCTGATGATTTTCTTTAGAAGAAAAAGGGAAAATTGATGATTACATTAGTAAATTAGAGTTCCTTTTAGGTAGAATAGTAAGCGTAGTTGCTTTTTGCAGTCTATAACTAGTGAGTAACCTTAATTTGGCGATTCAAACAGCTTGTATGTTTAATCTACTCACTGAGTTCAAACTATCATCAACATGATAAACTAATAGTAACTATTTCTGTACATTGCGTGTGACCTAGTAGTCAATAAAGTGCCTTGAGAACTATAAGGTCTTGGGTGGTCTCAGGTTCAAAACTCATCGGAGTCGAAATTTAGTTTCTTCCTATTTGTCCAAACCTTGGTTGAACAGAGTTACCCAATACCTATGCTAATGGGAGGTAGCGAGTATTGGTGGAATTTGTCGAAGTGTGCGCAAATTGGCCTAGACACCACATTTATATATAAAAAAAAGTACTTTTTTTTACCTCTCCATAGGAGCTCCCGCCTTTTCGCTCCCTTACTCGAACCCACAAACTTATGGTTGGAGGCGGAGGGTGCTTACCAACTCCCTTTTATCTGGTTCGTTGTGTTATGCAACCAAAAACCTGAAGTTCAACATCTTAACTACTATTGCTTATTGTCTGTTCCGAACTGTTGCTTAATGAAGCATCTCCGAAATTTTCGTTTAGTAACTTTCTATTTACCTTTCCTCTCGTGGTCGTTAACCACTTACACAAAACCTCTTCAAACTAAAGTAGCAAAGTATGCCCAAATTCAGCACAACCCTGGCCTATCATGGCAATTTGCTGCACACTTGGGTGAAAAAACATACCTCTGTACTTCAGAAAGAACCCAAAAAGAAAAAAGAAGCACAATAAAATCTCTCTCTGTGCATTCTCTAGGCTCATCCACTTTAACACCAGTGGTAGAGTTTTGGGCCTCAAATAGTTTGAGAAAAAATAGGCCAGTGCTTCCTTGTAGATTTTAAATGCTTACCAAAAGATAAGGGGAAATCTTGATTAAGAGTCTAACTGAATTGTGCTGCTTCATAAAGTAGTGAAACTAACATCTCGAGGTTAAAGAAGCACAGTAGATCTTACCTACCCAACCACATGGTAAGTGCCTTATATTGTAGCAGTTAGCCAATTTGGTTGTATTTTAGTTGCATGTGTTACTTACATTATAGTTGCATTCTGAGTACTTTTGTTTAGGAAGTTTTAATAACATCAGCTGAGCATCATCACTTAACCAGGTTATGCAAACAGATCGAGGGGTTTTGCTGACAAGGGATGAGCACAAAAGTGTAGCTGAAGTGGTTCAAGAATTGCAACGTTTTTGCGTGGATGAACCTGTGAAATGCCCTCTTATATTCGGAGGTAAACATGTTAAGAGAAAGAGTTCTATTAAATTTTCTATGTTAATGTCTCCCAGCTTGACACAATTATTATCAGAAACTATTTTCTATGTCAACGTAGTATATCTGGCCTAGTTACGTATCTTATTTTCTCCTACATTGTGCCTATTTCTAGTAAGGCATTGAGTGCACCATTCTTCTGAAGAATTTCCTACCAATGCTTTCTTTTCTTGTTTTGAACAATGTGTGCATGCAAATTAGCATACTCCCCATATATTTTAGATTTTCCACTTTATAAGTCTGCAGAAAATGATCTCTGGAGAGATACCGTGTAAGAATGTATGAATTTGTATACCATAGAATAAAATGCACCAAAATAGGGAATAACCTCTGTAGTTATACGTGAGCTGGCTTGAAAACAAAAACAAGCTAGAACCTGTTAAGGAAGTTGGATGCTCACGTTGACTATTTGCACTTAGCATGCATCAAATGGTTTGGATGATAGGTAAAATAACTTCTTTAAAAAATTAACACCCGTTGTGTGACTATCATGTAGTTATTAGTAATATGAGTCCGTGTGTGTGTATGTGAGTGTGTGCGTTTGATTAAACTGTAAGATGTGCTGCTGAGGAAAGATGTTAGTTATTTCTCTGGTTATCTGATGAGCAATAGTTAGTGAAGTTTAATTCTAGCAGTTTATTTAGTGCATAAAGGCAATAGTTATGTTAACCATGTCTTACAGCAAATCAAAAGCTCCTAAATTGCAATTAATAATAAAATTCCTTGCAGAATGGGATGTAGTGTACTGTTCAAATCCCGCTTCACCTGGGGGTGGCTATCGGAGTGCATTTGGTCGCCTTTTCTTCAAAACGAATGAAATGATTCAGGTTGTTGAAGCCCCTGACATTGTAAGGAACAGAGTGTCCTTTTCGCTTTTTGGTTTCCTTGATGGTGAGGTTTCCTTAAAAGGTACAAAAACAAACACAAACATGTCCTATTTCCACATTTATCTCTTCTTACACATTCTTTATCTTGTATAGAGGAGTAGAATTGTCTTTATGTGTTTATATGGTAAACTTGATTTGCTGCATAAAATGTCAAACATAACAAGGGGAACACTTCCTTAGCATGTCACTGCTTGCAATTAGCTTACTGTACAAGAATAATATACAGACATCTGACTGTAATTCGGTTCGTTTTGTCTATACACATTTACAGTTTCAGGTTTCTAAGTTACCCATATTTAGTTCTCTATCTGTTAAATCCTAAACCCTTATAAGGATGTTTTTATATGAAAGCTTTGAGATTAGTGAAGTACACACCAACTAAGCCTTAGTGCCTACTAGTTTGGTATCTCCTATGTGAACTTTTGCTTCTGTTATGTCCTATTCGCTTACACTTCGTCTCATGAATGAAGGTGTATGACACCTTCTGCGCTAGGCAGCCAAGCACTGATGAATAAACACTCCGTCTCATGAACTCGTACATTATTTCTTTGATTTAGTATCATTGTCCTGATGTACGAGCAAGCATTTAATATGTACTTTCATGCCCAAGACGAAACTTGATACCTCAATTCAAGGTCTAGACTAGTTCATGATGTGGTGCCCAGTTCTTTTACCATTCTAGTCTGGGATTAATCTAACCACCAGCTTTATGATGCAGGAAAGTTGAATGTTTTAGATGAAAAATGGATCCAAGTTGTGTTCGAACCGCCTGAACTCAAGGTAGGAGGGTTAGATTTTCAGTATGGTGGTGAGAGTGAAGTTAAACTAGAAATCACATACATTGATGAGAAGATCAGATTGGGAAAAGGCTCAAGAGGTTCCTTGTTTGTGTTTCAAAGACGCAAACCTTGAAATGCTAGTCTTTCAAGTTTATTCTTATAGTATACAACCAATTCTATGTACAAACATATCGTAGAAAGTGAAACAAATTGGAACATTGTTCAAAGAGAACTCGTCGCGTTATTCTGGGTGTGTAATGTAAAACTATCACTAACTTCCAGCCTTTGGAATCAAATTTACCAAACTCAGAAGGAAAGTTAGCTGATCTTCTGTATCTTTGTGAGAATTGATGGTAGAAGATATACATGCAACTTATAGAACTTTTCATATAGTTTTTGAGGCATCAAGTCCAAGAAACAAGCAGCAGTTTTCAGCTACAGTACAAATCGATTTGAATTCAAGACAAACAATCCATAGCATGCACAAAATGACAGGAAAAAATGGAGTTACCAAAGACTGGTTCATCTTAACCAGGACCAACTTTAGGAATGTCATAATGCTCAGTAAGATTAGCTAGGTATCGATTGAATTCTTGAATTCTATCGCGGTGGGATTTCTTGGCTTCTTTTGCCAGTCGTTTGATGTTTAGTTTCTCCCACTGCTCGAGGTATTTTCTCTCTGCTAGTGTTAGATGATCATCGTTCTTGGTTACTTGTTCTTTCCTCCCTCTATCAAGATAACAATCGTCTATATCATCCCCAAGTTGGTTTGTTGTCAATGTGTTGTTTCCACCTGCCATCCACAAACAAGGTTATGTTCAACACACGAAAGTTAGAGCCAAGTCGAATGGACATAATATCCAAGCATGGATTAGTTACATACTATATTTTCTAAACTAAGTTCACAAATGCATAATACATAGATGACACCTTAACTTGGCCTCAACTGACAACTAAACACCCCCACATTGAAAATGCACGTTTAGACACCTTAACTTTGTTTAAGTTGGGCTTGTAAACACACTTTTTCGGATGTACATTCTCAAATTATGCATTTGAGATATGCATTTTCAAAGTTGGGATGTAAAGTTGCTGGTTGAGGCAAATTTAAGGACATCTATATATTTTGCCATAAACAAACTGTAGATGTTTATGCTTTATCAAGATGAACTACATGTAGATGATATCTGATACATATCGATTTTCTTTGCTTTTTCTTCATCTTCGCTAAAACAATAGAAATAGCTGCTGATCTCAGATAAAATTACGCGTCTTATGCTAGGGCAGTTCCCTTTGCTAAAAGCCACTAGACTTTAAATAACAAGGTTATGAAACTCATATTGACACTAAAAAATGAGATTGACAACGGAGACACAAAAGATAAAGCAAACATTAGTGAACAAGGTATTTAACTTTTACAAGGATGAGCACAGAAAACACGATGAAATACAACAACATTGATCCACTGCAGTAAAACTCTACCAGATGTTCTTCTCACATAAGTTATAATCACACAGAATTGACTAATTTCAGTATAGGTCGTTAAGATTTTTCTTCTAAAGATCAGCATAGGCTGTTAAAATGCATGACATAATTTCGCTCATGAAGTAGGTTGAATACCATGACAGTCTACAAATATACCGCAGCTAGAAATAAGAAGTGCAGTTGAATGTTAAACCAACTACTATCATAAAAAATGTTCATGCCTAGCATGCTCTTAGAATACCGTTTAGACAAACTTAAGATAACTAGAAACGAACAAAAAGCACCACCCGTAAGTAAGGTAAAATGAAACAATCAATTCAATTAGGCATGACAACAGAGAGAACAAGATATGATCTTCAATGAGCAAAAGAATGATGCTTCAAACTTTTTTTTGTGTTGGTTATTACCTGTCACGAAATCATACTGATGCTTCTGTTTCTTTTTCTTTTTTATCCCGTTAGATTTCACATCTAGAGCTTTGCCCTTTAGTCTTAACTTCCCAGCAACAACGTTTTCGTAATCTGACATCTCACCTGATAGAAGAAGTTCAAACAAATTAACCTCATAACTTAAACTGGCAATGTGCAACTAGTT